>JAOXYF010020912.1:7968-20825 GCA_028565775.1 Sternarchorhynchus goeldii
CCCCCCCCCCCCCCCCCCCCCCCCCCCCCCCCCCCCCCCCCCCCCCCCCACCAAAACAAAACAAAAAAGTTAGGGGCACGCTAACAGGCACAGACAAAAAAGGCAATACGGGAACATTAATAAATACAGTGACATTTATGGTGACCGGAACATTTAGTGGGATCAGGAACAGGGATCCCCTAGTCCAAAAGGCCAGCCCCCCAGGCTAGGCTGCTGAGGGACCAGAATGGGAACAAGCGGCTTCCCCACCGCCCCCTGGTTCCCTCTGGCTGGGACTCAGGGTGCGGATGCCGATGGTTGAGGGACGGGAGCCGACGGCCCGGGAGTCTCTGGCTGCCTAGGCCAGCTTGTGGACCGGACCCTCCTTCCGGCTGGGACCTGGAATGCGGGTGCTGGCTGATGAGGGGCGGGAGCTGGTGGCCCTGGTGCCTCCGTCTGCCTGGGCAAGCTTGCTGGCTGGCCCCTCCTGGGTTTGGGCTTGGGAGAGCGGAGGACTTGGGCCACAGCCTCAAGAGCCCTAACCTTTTCCTTTAGGGTCTCTATCTCCGGCGCCTCCCTTTGGGGCTGGTAGTGGCTGGTCGAGAAGCGCAGTCGCGTCCTCCAGTTCCATCTCCAACTCCATGCTCAGCGGACCTTCTCCGGGGTGGGGATCCGGTGAGGACCATCTTCTCCATCTCAGCATCCGTGGGTATGCTTCCCGGCTGAGGATCCAGAGGGGGATCTTCCTCCTCCATTTCGGTGTCCTCAGGGGTGCTTCCTGACTGGGGATCCAGAGGGGCGCCTTCCTCTGCTCCATGCCCTCGGGAGGCCCCCAGAGTTCCGCTCCACCAAGCAGAAGTGACTTGCCCAACCGTACGGACCTCGGCCGACCGAGGTGGGTCTTTCAGTCACGAAGGTAGCCCCGGAGAGTTGCAAAAAGCCGACAGGACTCACGTTCAAAATGTGAACCGCTTCATTTTCGGTTTTGGAAGTGCATACGTTTAGACAGCGACATTACCACCAACGACTCCAAAGACACACACCACATTGTGATACATACAGACTTTTAAACACTATGACGAGACACAGGTGCAACATATTACAAACACAACAGGCTCATTCACACGCCACGCCCACCACTCTCGAACATACACGTACGCTCATTCATACAAAACGATAACAGAACACACCTCCACACAGACACCTTTGAAATGTACTGCAGTGTTTCTTGTTTAATGGTTTGTTTAAAGTTCAAGCAACACAGTCCGTTAAGGTAACGAGTTTGATGATCACTTTGTGCTAAGCGTCTGGTTTATTATAGGCTGTCTATGCCAAGTGAAGTTTTTGTTAAAATGACCTGACCTGAGAGCTGTGTAACTTATTCTCATTTCTCTTGTCATGCGAAACATGCTCTCCATGTAAATATGCTGTGGTTAAAGCCCAGAGCTCTGTGGGTATTAAAGGAGGATGGGACTACAGAGCTGTCAGTTAACAAGTAAACATAAGAAAAGCATGAGAAATGTATGAGAAAAGACAGTTTGTGAACTGCCCTAATAGTCAGCGATTTCTAGTGTGTCATATTATCAAATTCCCACCATGCACTGTTAAAACTAATGAGCATCGTTTTTTGAGATGCCTGGAAACAACTTCAAGTAAATAAGCCATTAGTATTCCAGTGTTCTTTGGTCTTCTATTCGGAATATTCACTACAGTCTGATTCACTACATAGGGAATAAGTGACTGAATCAAATCATAGCTTTAGAGGGCGTTATGTGAGTTAGTATAATTGTTTGACTTAGCAAAATAGGAGACCTATAGATCAAAAGATGGCAAACAGACAACAGTGACAGTAAGCAGTGTTTGAGGGTTTCTAAACACTGGTGTATTGAGACCTGTGACTTCATTCATTCATTTATATCACCCAATCCAGTTCAAAGTGGGATGTGGGCGGAGCCTATCCTGGCAGTGCAAGGTGCAGGTCCCAGTTGAGTAGCTAGATCTGATACATACGGGGGTTCAGCCGTATGACTGCGGTGATGCAGGTACTGCGATATTGTCTGGTGCTCAACCCTGTGATTTCAATTAGTGACGATAACAGGATTAATCAGAACTGATTAGGACCAATCAATCAGTAATGAGACTAGGGACAGCATGCCTGTTTTGTCAGGCAGAAGGAGTTTATTTCCAGACTGAAGGCGATTTCTCAGTAGCACTCATGGTGTAGGGGCACATCTGCTGTCTGATGTACAGGAAAACACAGATGAGTGTTGCTTCGGAACGTTTCATTTCTGACCCACCACACACACAAGTCATGCTGATTCAGACCATAAACTGAGTGTTCCAGCAATCAATGATAACAGTAATTGTCAGTAAAGTCAGTCAAGTAATGGATTAATTTAACCTGAAGATCACAGGACTTGGTCAGTGCAAGCAATCTAGAACATAGGCCAATGCAGACGAAAGCATAGTTTTGTTTTTGAGTGTGCGTGAGAGCTTGTGTTCTGTTCTTTAGTCTACTCTTACCACCGTACTGTTCTTGTAGATCAGCACTTTGAGGACCAAAGTTATTTATTTGCTTATTTCATGGACATCAACAACATAATTGTACGAATGCTGGTTGTTCCTCATTGTTTGCCTGGTGTGTCTTTAATGGTCCTTTTTGGGTTGCATATACCTTATGGGGGAGAGTTACTGCTCTTAACTGCATTTGAAAGTACATTTCAGTATTTCATGAGACAAGTTTCAGGAGAATTTTTTTAGTACCACAAAAGACACGGTGTCACTCATGTCAGGACTTCATACGATTGCCCACCAAGCCATGTAACAGCACCCACTGAAATTCAACCATTTATTTTAACGTTAACTTCTTGCTCTTCAACTATACTGGTTACAACTTTCACATCCCTCTGTGTCAACATTTATTTGTCTCATGGAAAATCTTAAATTGTCCATTACACCATGAACACGTTGTCATATGAGCACAATTAACACAGGACTTCTCATGCACTAGACAGGAACTCCATTTGTTAGAAAAGTGTAATTAAACAACAGGAAATAAATGGATATTTCTGTGTTCCAGTGATCTGTAAAGAAAGACACAAATGAGGATTGTGAACTTTGCTAATTAAAATCAATGATGTGCAATTCTGAGTTTGGGGAACAGAACAGATCCTCAAAGCAGATGTCAGGAGGCTCTATAACTGTAGCAGTTTTCTTTGCATCACAGTTTGGAAGTCGGCGATTAAGCCCAGTTTTGGGAGTCAAACCCTTTCCGTTCTGCCCGTGTCACTTGTAAGGATCATTTTCTTGAATATTTTGTAATTGCCTCAGTGCCTCCTACATACATTGTGCACGGGAAGGAAGCTGGAAGAGGGGGTGGACTGGGGTCTAAACTGCTCTAAATTTACACGTCCTGAAAAAATGTTCTTAATGTCATCCATCCTACAATGTCTGCCAATTAGAGTTCTGCTCTGCACTCTTGAAGAGACTGTAATTACCAAGGCTGTGCATTACAATGAAATATGAATAGAGGGACAGGAACCCTATGGATGCTGGACTAAAGGTAGCTCTCCTGTGTAGATCCTGCAGAAGTCGCAAGCTGTGGAGCTGCACACACTGGCCCATATTATACAATTATGTCCATCTCTTGTTTGCACAGAATAAGACATTTAAAATAATGAAAGGCAGTGCAAAATGGTATCTAAAAAAGGAATTTAACTTGCATGGGTACTGGCGTAGTATATCAGAAACTAGGTCTTCCTTTGCAAAAAGGTCATCAGTAGAGGTATGCATTGTCTATTTCTCTGATGTATGTATAAGAGTGCATTTAGCAGAGATATAATATATTGTTTTTATATATATATACAGTCCCTGACAAAAGGTCACCAGAGATGAACATTATTGATCAAGGTGCTCCAGGATTGGCCAGCCCAGTCACCAGACATGAACATTAATGATCAAGGTGCTCGAGGATTGGCCAGCCCAGTCACCAGAGATGAACATTATTGAGCAAGGTGCTCCAGGATTGGCCAGCCCAGTCACCAGACATGAACATTAATGAGCAAGTCTGGGGGTAAGATGAAGGAGGAGGCTTGAAAGATGAAACCAAAAAATCTTGATGAACTCTGGGAGTCCTGCAAGACTGCTTTCTTTGCCATTCCAGATGACTTCATCAATATTGACTTTATCAATAAGTTATTTGAGTTATTTGAGTCATTGCCAAGATGTATGAGTCCTCCAAGCTCATGAAAGTCATACACAATATTAATTATTTTTCCAAGGCACCATGTCTTTATGTTGTAATGTTATTGTAGCATGTTTGTGTGTTCAAAATAAAGTATATGTATTGTAACGATGGAATGGGAGGGACGTTTAGCGTAGCCAATCAGAATGCAGCTTCTGTTCGCATATAGTTGCTCCCTCAATCAGACTAGCAGTTGTTATAGTAGAGGCTCGCCGTATGGCCTCAGCATTGGACGCAGTAGGTAGTTCGGGTGCTGGAGCTAGGCAGTCCTAAGTGTTGTAATGCCCTTTGGAGCTATAACTAAACAGTTAAAAGTGAAGCCTACCTTGTTGCGTGCTGTTATTTTAACACCCCCATGCCGCACGACCAGGGAGAACCATAGCATTGCCAAAGGACAAGCAGCCCGCAAAAGCGGCCAGGTAAGCTGGCCCGTCCCTGTTAGCAAGTGGCTAATGCTAACTGCGATGTGCGAACGATAGCAAAAGACAAAACGCGACAGTATAATTTCAGCATTATTTTTGTATATGACAAGACTTGTGTCCAAGCAAAATCTGTCCTTTCTGTGCTAATGATAAAACTCATTGAATGATTCAAATTTTATTTTAACTGATTAACTCAAGTTATTATTCACTTAAAAAGCACAGTTTACGTTGTAGCTAGTAGCTACAAACACATGCCCACCACACTGAAGTGTTCAGCTCTTTTGACATTTTCTATGTTTTACTCCTTTGAGTGTATTTTTTCAACCTCGACTCTATCGTCTGATTAAAACTGAACTATCTTATTAGAAAAGTCTGGACAATAACCAAATTCCAGGGTGCACGATCCTCCTGTGTTCCTTTGACCTGTGTAATATAGGTTTCTTTTTTTGTTGGTTTTTGTGACTAACTTCAACTGATCAAGACCCCAGCGGTCTTTCCTGGGGAAGCTGTGAACAGTGCGTTTTTATCTTGTCTTTTGTTTCAGTGCTGTATTGGTCTCATTAAGGACTGAAAAGGCTCTAATTAGAACCATTTCATGAAATTAGCTCCAGCAGAGAGACTCGGTGGCAACTATGTTGGAGTTGGTCACAATGAAAACAATGCTTGTGCTCTCCAGAAAGGGTCTGGTCAGCTGGGACAAACATAGACAGAGAAAGCTATCAGAAAGCTATGGCCCAATGTCTCCATTAACTATTTGACTTCTGCTGTTCTTTCTGGCTGATTGTATTATGAACTTCAGTAATATGATGGTCTGGCTTATATAGTGGCACCCCTGTGTGTTCATCCATTGATCCATTGGCAAACATTTGGCTTTGAAAGCGGGTTTCTTTGGATGAATATTTTCCACAGGCTTTTTATAATGCAAACTGAATTAAGACAAACCGAATTGCAATTCCAGAGTTTGTGTGAAACAGACCCATTTAGCTTTACTAAAGGGAAAGTTCTGCAGGACAGAAATCACCTGTGGTAGAATCCACAGGCAACTTTCCCATTCCTCATGAGTGTAAAACTGTTTCCAAAGCTCACTTGCTGAGAGAGTCAGCCATTAGATTGTTACAAATAAAAGCTTTGCTACTCCTTCAGCTCAATTCTCTTTCTTTTTACATTACTTACTCAGCTGCACAAAATTAAAATGTCACAGATCATAGGTAAGGCGGGATACATAAAAGGGCTGTCAAGATGCAACAAGATTTTTGTTTAAAGACATTAAGTGGAAATTAACTAAAAAGTTACCAAACTTTAAATCATTAAGGGGTTGCTTTTTTTAAAAAACACAATCATCTCCTGACCACTGCTTACAAGCCCTAGAGTTTTATTCTTTATTTATATGCAGTATATCTTGTTAAATTTTGATATAATTTCAACTAGGGCTGTGAATCTTTGGGAATCCAACAATTCGATTCTTGGGGTCACGATTCGATTTTTTCCCGATTCTTTCAAATCCAAACGATTCGACTCAAAAACGATTCTCGGTTCAAAACGATTCTCAGGATCCAGTCTGCTGGCATGAAAGCAGAGTACATTTATAAAGATTTTATAATTATTGCAATAATGTAAACACACAAAGGTAAATCCAAGACATGTCTGATTTATTTATGCTTGCACGCATTTTTTAAACTTGTACAAACACAACACAATCTCTTTGAGGTTGACACTCAAGCTACTTGAACTGCTCACAGTTATCAGAACACTACATTAAAGTAATAAAACTGTAGTAAATTAAATAAAATTGTTAGGCTTAGGCTAGCTGCCAGAACTACTCAAAGGCTTAGGCTAGCTGCCAGAACTACTCAAACCTTCCCGAAATACTTTACCGTTGCAATCTCTGCAAATCGCATGAGTCATGTCAAGCCCTTTCTTACTCGGGCTGGGTTGACGGTAAAATCCAAAGTGTTTCCAAATGGTTGCTTTCAAACACCGCGGAGCCGGTTGGATTTCTTTTTCTTCATCCTCCATACTTTAGTGGCGCAACAACAAACACCGTAACATGACACTACACACCTCTCTGTAGCCTAGGCTTGCATGCCTGTACATAGCCAACGCTGCTTCCTTGTTTTGCCTAGCACTACGGTGGCTGAGAAAGCACACCCGCACCCGCAAAAAAAAAAATCGTTTTTTTGAAAATGAGAATCGATTCTGAATCGTTCAATGTTAGAAACGCGATTCGAGCTTGAATCGATTTTTTCCTGCACCCCTAATTTCAGCAAAACCTCAGCAAAGGTGCTTCTTCCATTACGTGCAGAATTATTCCCATCTTATCAGCTTCCCTTTTGTTGCAGTGTTCCTTGGAGGCTTTCTTTACACAGAGTCCAGTTTTTACATCTCTTCCCATCAGTGTGTGCCTTCATACGAACAGCTTAATAGCTCCGAGATGCTGTCCTAATTCCACGAGTGGTGAGAGGGCAGTTAAATGGCCATTATCACGCCTAGCATCCTCTGTAATTGGTTCCTATAATCATTGCCAGTGCAGAGGTGCTGGGCCTTCACACAGTTCTTTGAGAAAAGGAAGGAGATGGAGGCCCATTCAGAAGGACTCTCCAATACATCTTTTTCTCTCTTCTCCTCTGTATTTCCTTTAAGATGTCACCTCTCTACTTTTGCTTATGAGGTCTGAGGTCACCTTAAGGACACCAGTTGAAGAGTGAGGGTGAGGGAGGAGAAAAAAGCTCAGTGGTGGAATCTTACCGAACGAATGCCTGGTTCATTATCACATGTCTGACAGACACGCAAGTCTCATTTTACATTCATTAGTGCTGTGATTCTGCCATGACGACGCCAAGCTGGAAAAAGGGATGGGTTTTATCATGATTGAGAAGTGCTCTGGCTATTGTGAGACTACAGCTTGTGTTCCTGCATTAATGGTCTCCTGGCTGCCAGTCTAGCGTTCATGTGTTTCCTGTTAGTTTGTACTGGCACTAAGATACAAGCACTGATATGTAAGCTTGTAATAAGCAAATGTTTCTTAAATAATGATTTTAAATTATATAATATATTGTCACGTGCTCCAGATCTCCCGATTTTTAATTGCCTACACCTGTCACTCCTTTTTGTACACCTCCACCAGCCCTATGTAGGTTTGGTCTCACCACTTCCTCTTTGCGAAGTATTGCTAACTTATGTTGCGTACCAAGCGTTCATTTGCTCGTCTGGACCTCTGGTGTATTGACCTCTGCTTCTCCCTCAGACGTCGCCTCCTGTTTAGCTTTCCAACCTGTGACAGACGCTGCTTACCTGGCTCGACCCTAGACTACTCTGAAATAAAGACATTTTCTGAAATTCTGCTTTTTCAAAAACTTAAACCAAAATGCATTTGACTGGCAAAAGCAAAATACTGACTGAAAAATGTCAATTTTGTTTATACTGAAACATTTCCTACAAAACGCACAGAACTGACCACATGGTGTCAACGCATTAGACACTTATGTCATCAATTCAAGAACTTTCCTATCAGTGATGCTAATGAATGGATAACAATGGAACAATTTACATCACAATTTACTGTGACAATTGAATAATGTGCAGGAGAATTATTTGTGCGACAATACATACAAATATCCAAATTGTTTACTATTATTTATGGTGATGGAAAGTATTAAAGTTCCATTAGATTCTTTAAGCCAAAAAAAAAAAACCCATTTATTGGCCACAATGTCTGGGCTGGCTTGGGCAAGGCCAAGATATCATTTACGTCACACATCACCCTCCCCTGGTCGAGATATCATCTAAGTCACTCATCTCCCTCCCCTGGCCATGACGTCATCTATGTCGCACATCACCCTCCCTTGGCTGAGGCCACGCAGTATGTATGTGCCCAGTGTGACTGTGTATGTCTGTGTGTCATCAAGCGATGGATTGGCACCCTGTCCTGGGTGTATCTGCCCAGCACCAGATGTATTCCCATGGGATTAAGCGGTTTGCATAATGAATGAATGAATGTGTGGGAAGTGCGCATTGAGTTCATCTGACGCATGGATGACAAACTCCAGAATCAGTTTCTATCTGCCTCAGTGTGGATTCTACAAACCTCTGAAACTGCACATTACTACCAAATGCTTGATTGGTGTTAGGATGGTGCTGGTGGACAGCATTGGTCCAGATCTCTCACAAGTGTCTAGATATGTTGAGATATTGAAATGGTGTAGACTATCATATGATTTATATAACTTTTATACTCATTAAACTATGCCAGCATGTGAATGGGTACAAAAGCTATGTGTTGTATAGTTCCCTTGGTGCCCTTGAAAGGCACTACATAAGTGTAACTTATATAACATTCATTCAGTGTCCACACTTGCTTTGTGGCTGAGGGTAGTGGCAGCATGAGACCAGTCTCAGGACAGAAATCAGGATAGGATCGTCATCACAGGCTGAAGGGAAACACTGAGCATATATCTGCGGTTTGCAGTGAAAAAGCACAGCCTGCTCTCTAGAACTCGGATATTTTCACTTGTTCCAGCTCTCCTGGTTCTCTGCTCCTTACATTCTGCACCTGTGATCAGGGATCACAGACTCTGAGTGCATGCTTTTGACCTCTCGTTCCACCTAATAATTCGCATCTTTTCCACACATCTAAATGCAGATGTCATTACAGTCACTGTTCATACTGAAACACTGGTCAGGTAAACAGTGACAAGCTTCTGCCCTAATAATCAACCTTCTTTCAGAGTCACTGAGACATGTTCCTCTTGCCTTCTTGATAAAAAAAACCAAGGTCAACTGGGCCTGCTCAACATTTATATGTGTACTACTATATTGATTTTCATACAGTGTACCTGTTTGGAGCAGCTACACTTGTGCTGTTTCTCCACTATCACTCTGTACTCTGTACTTGTAAATCTTTACATCCATGTATTTACAGTCTTTACATCTATGTATTAACAATGAAGCTCAAGTCTTTACACCCATGTTTTTGTATTGCGTGGCATTTGGTGTCATGAATGACAGGGCATTTTAATGACTACATACCTGTGTTTTAAAAATATGTAAAATGTAAAAAAGATGTTAATGTAAAAATTGTTTAGGATAGCTGTATTTTATGTGTATTGGGTGAATATTGTATTTTGTCTGAACTGAACAAACCATTTGTTAAATTGTGTTCAAAGTATCAGGATTTGTCACATCTGTGGCATCCAGTGTGCCTCATAAACTCCATTCCCCATAATCCTCCTGTGCATTCCCAATCCTGAGTCTTAACTTCACTCACGTTTCTCTGTCTCTAACATGTCTACGTATTTAAACCCTTCAGTTTGTCTTTCTTTGCTTATCCTGAGTGTTTCCACAGTTTCTATGTTGTTATGTATGATGTCCTTGCTTTTGACCTTTTGCCTGGATTGTTTGCTTTACTCATTTAACCTGACCCGGGTCTACTTGCTTGTTCTCCAAGCCTGATTTGGACCCTTGTTTGTTTTTAAACTTTGCCACTGGATCACCATTGTACTTACTGTATTAAACTTCATTATCTCTACCAACATTTGGCTTCCTACTGAGCCTGATAAATGTACATCTTATATACAGCAACAAAAAGGACTCCAATACTTTTTGTGCAGGAGGCCAATCCTTTGGATACAACAGATGCTGTGATGTTTGCCATCCTAGCACTTACAGACTTGGTTTCGTTTTTGATAGATGAACTTCTCTTATTTAATGGTGAACATTAATACCTGCCAAAGGAGGCTTTCAGATGACAATAGACATACATGGAAATTAATAAAAAATTAGCATACCAGATTTTGGAGTTGAATTGTCTAATTAGGCAGAATTAAAATATTTATGAAAACAAAAGAGCATCAAGTTGTTTTGAAACCCTAACTCTAACTCTAACCCTAAATCCATGTGCTCTGTGCAAATGTGACTGAATTTACACATGCTTTAAAACACAGAGGCCAGCTAACCCTAGCTGAAAGGTGGCGTTAGAAATGTAATAAACAGAAAACCAAGAAGAAAACAAAATAAATCTCCCCCTTTCTCATGAATGCAAATAAAGAGCCCACTTCATCTGTCTTAGCTCTCAGGCCAGGTTCTCCTGTCCTCTGATAGTTTTGTGAAGTGCTCCTCTTCTCCTGCTTGTTTGAGATGACATCACAGGGCAACTCCATTAGCTTGCACAGCCGTTTGAACAGAGTCTATTTGATCCTCCTTTATTGTCTGTTTATCTATTGAACGCGTGTCCTTTCTTTCTCATCAAGATGTACATTGACTCTCTCAGGTCTTACTTCATATCTAGTCCTCTGCTTTTGTTCCTCTACTCTACTCTGAACAGTGAATCATAGACTAAAAGTACCACATTCAGTAATGAGGTAATTCCTGCTTCAAAGGGCAGTCTGAATGTTGAAGAACACAGAAAAATCCAAGCATACAAGAAAACATAAGAACAAATCTTTCACTGAAAGGGTCAGGAACATATAAAGAGGCAAATGTAAAATCAGTAAACAGGAATATCCAGCAGTGAGGCTGGAAGCAAACCAGCAGCTGCACTGGTGCTGGGGAGAATCTGACTATGCAATACACTGACAAGACTTCACAAAGAGTAAGAGACTAAGAACATGCTGTTGGTGGAGTAAGTGAGATGAGGTGAGGGCTATTCAGAACAGGTGCTGGCGGTTACTAGGCAGTGGGTTAGTAGCTCTGTACAGACGGAGGGAATTAGCAGGTATGTTCCTTAAAGGAAATATCACCAACATTATAACCTCACATCTTACACACCAGTGGCAATGGGCTAACAGACACCAAATCAAATACCCTACCATGACATTAAGATGTTAAAGCTTGTTTATTTTTCGCGTATTGCCTGTAATTAGTGGAATATCTGCTTTGGCTGTCAGTTAGGATTTAGAAATTAATTAATTAGCATTTGCACACTGCTACTTGTATTCTACCATCATTCTATTATCTTGTGTGCAGGAAGCCCAGAGCAACATTCTAGATGCTGCATGTGCAACATCCAATAAGCATCAATACAAGCATCATGCACAGTAACATTTCTACACGAGACATCTTTATCTGTATGCAAATTAAAAGAAGAACCAGCAAATCCAAATGGGAACCCGGGTAATTTTGTGACCAATCGTATCATGGGTTGTTGAATGTCTCATGCTATCCCTGTTTGTTCACACAGGTCTTTTGTGTGCAGGTTGTATAGAGCCTGCTACACTCAGGCGGCTCACAGAGGGATGGATAGGAGGTAATCCTCCTAATCCACACAGCTTCAGCAACAAACAAACACACAGCTGATTTGGGAACTGGTGTAGGAGGAGGATGTCTTTTCTGTTTTCAACAAATGCTCTCGAAACATGTGTTTTTTTCTGAATGCTCACATTTTAGATTGTTCCAGACACTCTGTGTAAACCCTGTTACAAATGTTGTTTGTTGAATTTTACCTTTCGCCAGCCTAAATTGGCAATTTGGCTTACCAGCCGATGTAAGTTAATGGGCTGGAGTTGTAGCACACCCACTGCCTGCGAAGCTTCTTACAGCTTGCACAATGCGCTCAACACCTCACTGTCGGTTTAGATGGCCCTCAGCCATGGCTGTATCAGTAAATATATGGCAGGTGTGTTATACTGTTCTCACTCACGTTTACCAGCCTGCCAGATTGATGTCACTCCTATGCCTCATACCCAAAATTAGATATACACTTTTATTGTTGATACCACTACATATGCTTATTAAATCATTACCACATTAGAAAAGGCTACAGGTGGTTTATAATGAATGACACTTTCATGCAGGTTTCTTGGCACAGAAAAAAAATTTTTTGTTTGCATATGAAGTATTCTCATTTGACATCAATCTTCCTGAACCCCTGCTTATCGAATCATTCAAATAAAATCAAATCAAGTTTATTTATATAGCGCCTTTTAAAACAGATGTTGTCTCAAAGCAGCTTTACAAGTGTTCAAGTCCAAGCCCCCAGTGATCAAGCCAATGGTGACAATGGCAAGGAAAAACTCCCTAAAAGCGTGAGGAAGAAACCTAGGGAGAAACCAAGACTCAACGGGGGGGGGAGCCCATCCTCTTCTGGCCAACACCGGTCACCATGACAACAAGATAAATATATATTAAAAAACAGTAGTAAATAAGCAATAACAAAGTTATACACAGCAGGGCGGGGGGGGGGGGCGACGACTAGGGGTGCTGATGAGAGCCTCCATCCA
>JAOXYF010020913.1:0-20808 GCA_028565775.1 Sternarchorhynchus goeldii
ATACATGAAATACTTTTGATTCTGTTTAAATAATCCAAAACACCCATTGAGTTTAATGTCTGTTTTTGTACATATATGTATAAAATCAGTGTGTTTCTTACTCCTGAGCACCTTTTACTGGTAATAGTTTCACTGTGTCAATAGCATCACTGTGTCAGCGTGCTGGCCCTTTTTGTCTACAGCGAATAGCTCAACAGCGCCATCTGTTGAATTTGTCCAGTTCAACAGTCAGCTCATGTCTGTTTAAGGGAGTGGTCCCCTGGTAGTATGTGAGTTCTGATTAAGGGAGTGATCTCCTGGTGGTGTGTGAGATCTGATTAAGGCTGTGTTTATCTGGTGGTGTTGAGGCAGTTTTATGTTTGTCACTAACTGTCATGGTTTTAATTAACTATCCACGACTCACAAATGACTGTTATTTTCCGTTTTCAGAGACAATAGATCCAAAGCTATCTGTGCCTGGTTAGAAGTGATTGGTGCCATGCATTTATCCTCTAGCCCTTCATCAAGGATCAGTTTCTGTCTTTGTTTTGGTGGCATTGGTGAGCCTGGTGTGTTTCTACCAGTTCAAAGCCTGCCGTCATGCCACTGCCATGTCATTGTTCATGCTGTGTTGAGAATTATCTGCCATATCTAGTCAGTCCTTCTCCAGAGTGGCCGACCATGCAAACAGATGAATCTATCACTTATAAAAGTCACCTGTAAGACAAGTGTGTGCAAGCAAATAACAGATAAGAGAAGGCAAGGCAGGTATGAATGTGCCCAAACTTTCTGTATACACCTGTGGCTGCATTTGTATGGTTTTCTGTAGGCATCATTAGTTTATCTGTAATTGATTTTTAATCCTTGTCTACTTTTTTTACATTTATTTCTTCATTCATTCATTTATTGCTTCATTCAGTTGTTTGGTACTGAGACTGAGACCTTAACTCATGTCAGGCAGATGGTTCTTTGGTCTGGTGGTGTGGGCATGTTGGTCAGACCTGGAAGATCTGGATGTGAAGCTGGGTGTGGTTGCTGCTGACTGCCTTTGTTACAGGCTTCCATAAATATGTCTTTGTTTCATAACAAACTATATGCAGTAAACTTGCCAAAAATACAAAAGTAAGCAGGTTATGTTGTTTGAGTAGCTTGTTCATGAGCAGATCAATGAGTCATGCTCTCTTCTAGGTCTTGTCTTTTTTCCAGTGCACCTGTTTCCCTTCGTTCTACTGGAGTAAATCTTCCATCTACTGGGGTGAATCTTTTGATCAGTCTTACTAGATGAAAATTTCACTGCTTCTCTTTGAAACCTGAGTCAGTCAGGAAAAGCTGTTTTGCTAAAGGTTCCTAATCCAATTCTGACAGAGGATTTTTTAAAGCTGCCAGGTTCACACTTGAATACTCAATTTCCTGCAAAAGAAAAAGTGTGAAAAGCAAGAATAATTAATTTCATAATGATGTTTATGTAGCGTTGGTCAGTCTGTAATCTACAATTAAATCTGTTATTGGTAAATCTGTTATCTACCGTTACAACTGAAGATCTCACTGTAGGCCTCAGTCTTTCTTGACTCCCTGCAGCACATACAAATTACTCAACTGTGTAGTAGATTCATGATGACCAACAACAACAACAATAATAAAACTTACCATGGTTTTGTTTGCCCTGAGTTTCCTTTCCATAATAGCTGAAATGTCATACATGCACTATTAATCACACAGGCTCATAAAACATTGCACTATTAATCACAGGCTCATAAAACATTGCACTATTAATCACACAGGCTCATAAAACATTTGAGTCGCAATTCTACATTTTTTAAAGTGAATAAGAAACAAACCTTCTTATGGTTGTGGCTGACTGCATGTCTAAAAGAAAGTGTAAAAAATTAAATTGATTTCAACTAACAATCTATAATCCTTTCTAAACAATGCAACAATGGTTTAAATTGCTTTGAAAACACATTCACACATTCACCTGTGTGTTAACTTTTGCTGAAAAATACGGATGGACAAAAAAGTATAGACCATATCCTATATATTTATAACCTATATATTTATAACCTATATATATAGTGTGCACAAGCTTTACACGCTCTTACTATACTTTTAAATAATTGCTTTTTCATATTCACCTTTGTATAAATAGACAGCAAAGGTGACCGTCGCAGCAATAATTAGAAACGCAGCCCCGACGCCCGCGAGCAGCAGCCAGGTACATACAGAATCTACAACATCTGATATTAATGACGATTTAACAACAACAACAACAACAACAACAATAATAATAATAATAATAATAATAATAATAATAATAATAATAATAATAATAATAATACATTATGTATACATGAAGTAGAAATACAAAAAGAAATAGAAAAGACTGCAGTCACAATTTTCCATTAGAAATAATGGGTCTACTGTAACCATTCTCTCGCACTTACCTCTGTTCAAAATTTTTGAGATTTTCGCGCCGTCATATTCGACGACACACTCAACATGAACGGCTCTCGTCCATTCCTGTGTCGAAATCGTAATTGTATCTCGAGTGTATTCCTCGGCTAAATCGTTGTTTTCTGTCCAGGCTGACTCTGTGAATCCGGTGCGCTCGCTTTGGTCGATGATCCAGACTATGCGCACCTGCGTAGGAACGACTCCCTTAACTAGACACTCGAGGAGAACAGTGGGACCGACGACATCGGAAGGTGAGTACAAAATGATGGATGGGTTCAGCTGACGACGGTCTAGAACAGACAACTGTATTAGTATAGGCAGTATCGGGCTTATTGCCGTGTAAGGCATGGGTAGAAGACGTGGCGTAAACCCTGTGCTTTGATAACTGAAAACCATTTATTTTACAGTTCCATGATTTGATTCTGTACACTTACCTGTGACGATGACCCTCGTGCCATTTCCGATTACAGTAAAAATAGTATGAGTAAGTGAGCAATAGTAGATCCCGGAGTTTTGAAGGGTGGCATTGGAGATTGTTAGGGAGCAACTTCTACCACCATCTTCTAACTTGACTTTCGATATGTCAAAGACATCTGTAAGTTTTCTAGTCCTCGGATTCAACTTATGCCAAAATGATGTATGCTGGCAATATTTAACCGACATCTCACGCGTACATTTTACTGTGAAATTTTCACCGACGGTCACCTGTAAAGTTCCAGGTGACTGGGTCACTACAAACGAGAGAGATACTGTAGAAAAAAAACAAACCCCACATTAATAGGCTATAGAAAATATTTTTAAAAATCTACAATAACAAAACATAACAAGCAAACAGCAACTTAAAAATCTATTGAGGAAATCGATCCATATCAGAGTAAGAGAGTGTGCAAAAGTATCTTATAATACAGCAAACAAATATTCTTTCATTGCTAGAGAAAAAAAAAGATGTTTAATGCTAATCAGTTTAATGTTAATGTTAAATGAATAATATTGAACTGTTCATATTATTACAACAGCAGTGTCCTAGCAAATATTTAAAATGTTTGAATAACTGAATAATGTTAAAACTGATTTTGTTTAACAGTATAGAATTGTAGGAGTGGACCTTAAAAATAATAGATGATATGTTGAACAATTTTACTTAAAAATGTCTAATTAGATTTATATTATATTACATTTATTTATATTCTCTCTTGACATATTTTAATGGTGAATAAAAAATCCTGCATTGTTAATAATATTAATCATATCCTTATAGTATAATCCAAAATTAGCTTATTGCATATACAGTTATACTTATTTTGTTATAATGCTATCTTATTCTGGACATTTTGATATGTGGCTCTTTAAACCATGTGATGTCTAAATCCACTTGTGTACAAGTACTATAGCTGGCGCTAACGTAATTTGTTCATAACTTTATGTAGTATTTTATCTCAGACTCAGTTGTCTTTTCCCTGGAAAAAGTGAGGAGCAGAGAACAAAATAGAAGCACTTACCTTTCAAACTGTAGCAGGCAGAACAAATGAATAACACCCAGACCTCCATTATGAATGTTTCAAAGAGCAGGAGTTGTCACCACTCTCTTATCTAAACCCATCTAGAGTGGTTCCCCCTTCACCGCCAAAATGTGAGGGCGTGAAACACACATCATGAAACAGTTTAAGACCAACCAGCACAACTGATCAAGAAACATCAGCGTGTGTGTGTGTGTGTGTTTTATATGTACAAAAAGAAATATTTCATTTACAAAGTGAATAGTCCACAGAAACCTTCAGACCTGCTCTAAAGGAAAAGGGACAAACGTTCAGCTACTAACATGAGCAGCTGGTGGTCCACAGACAGAGATCTTTACAGCCATGTTATAGGGTTGTTAGATCAGTGTAACATGGCTTACACAGTGCTTGTGCTTATGGTAGTTGTTCTGTTTGTTTGTTTGTTTTGGATGCTCCTGATTGCTGTTCATGGATGTTCTTTGAGAATACAATAAACAGTATGGTTTCACTGCATCCCTTATACTGATATTTGGCTGAACTGTTTTTGTAATCAACTTCTTACCTCGTGGATTGTTTTACATCTCCATTTTTGTTGCTTCACAATACTTGTCGAGCACAATGTAACCTTGTGAAAATAAAACTCAAGTCATTGTAAGTTCTAACGAATGTGTGTGTGTGTGTCTCGTATTTGTGTGTGTGTCTCATGTGTGTGTTTCTACTTGCATGGTCTCCTTAAGCTGACATTTACTGCAGCAGTCAAGGAGGCTTACAGAGCCCAAAACAATCCTGATTATCTTTCCTAGATAATTAGATTATAATACTTAAAAAATGAAAGATGAAAGTCAATCACATTGGTTTAACTGAAGTTTTGTAACAAAATCTCAATTAATATCTACATTTAAATATAAAGTACAATCAGGAATGTTTTATTTGGAAAAAAAAATATTATTCATCCTACATCCACTGACTAGATGAAATCAGTGCATAGCAACATTTAACAAATTTTAATGTGTACAGTAACGCGAGAACACACAAAAACCCCACCAAAAATCTACATTGCAGTCTGCAGTCTTGTAAAACCTAGTTAAAAGAAACAATTATAGATCCACCATCAGTGTATTATCATCCGAGTGTTATCGGAGTTTTCTGCACTGTTAAACTTAACCAGTGATAATGATTCAGCATGTAGTTGGAAATACTTCATTCAGACTGCATGTCGTAAAACTTTTACCCCTAGCAATAAAAAATCACCACCACAAAAAACTATGCTGAATGAGCATGTGCCGTCAGCTAAATGACCGCAGTGAGATTTACTTGGCATTCAGCGTACGTCGTAACGCCGATAACAAACGCACACAGCATGCTGATGCTTACCACTGGTGAGCTTAACTTTGTACATCCTCAAACATCCGTCATAAAAAAATACTGCCGCTTTGAAGGATTCATCCGTGCACAGACCTCGCGTTGCAGAGCGAAGCCACTAAGTCGCCCTGCATGAAACCCGAAGCGTGTGGTTTTTAGCCAGGTGCCATCTCGCAAGCGACGGGGCGCGAGCACGCAGAGAGAAATTCCGACCAGGTGCACCGATTTGTGCGTTGAGAGCGTCCTGAGCTGCATGCTGAGGCGTGTTTGTTTGATCACTGGGCCCCTAGATGAGATAACAGCAGTGTGGAAGGACAGCAGAGCGACCCACGCCTCCTACACCTTGTGTGGTTTTACCCCAGCTCACGGTTCTCAAACAGGCAAGCTTTGTCTTATGAAATAGCTTACAAGTTTCTGCTGTTTTTTCGTAGTTGCAAGAAAGGCTTTTACTTATTGCTTTATTGTATTGCTTTAAAGGAAAGGAAAGGTGCTACAAAGCAAAAAACAAAAACAAAACAAAAACAAACAAACAAAAAAACAAGAGAAAAAGTGTGGAGGAAAAGGTAACCACAAAAGGATTTATTTGTTTGTTTGTTTGCCTGGTAACCCTGTTATGTACATGTACATAGTAGCAACACATTTTAACTGTAGAATTATATAAAAATAATATATGTGTGCACTAGATTGGGTGCAGTATGTACAGCTGGATGCAGTAATGCTTTGAACATTGTTTTCAGCAATAAGTTGATTATACACTGTGTGTTAATATTTACACTGTTCTTTGTAGTGTGATTGAAATTATGTGTAGCGTATTTGGTGTATACCATGTTATTATGTGTGAAGTATTTGGTGTATACCATGTTATTATGTGTGAAGTATTTGGTGTATACCATGTTATTCTCTTCTTCCTAACTTTCAACATTTAAGAGGACTTTAATGTCTCTTCATGAAAAGAGTATCTGAATCACAGAATCTGAAATTCTGAAAAAGTGAAATCTAAATCTCACAAATCTTAAATGTTATATTTAATTTGTTTTCTGTTTTCAGTAAATCTTTTTTTCTGTAAAGTGTGACAAGGCAGCACATTTAACATTTCAGCACAGTGTCAGTTGTATTATTTTTAATAACTCATTCACTTTCTAAAACTTATAGGGTCCAAACTTGCATACTGCAATTCCTGTAAACAAACAACCAAAAAAAAACGTAAGTAAAAATACGGTCTTAGGATCTGACATAGATACGTATAAAGTTCCTCATCATACCGTTGCGCATGTTCCATCATCAGTGTGTGCCCTGCATCTCTCTACGACAGTGAACAAAAAGCATCATTTCACAAAGTTCTAAAGATATAATGTTCACCTCTACACAGTGATCAAGAGCCACAGATTGTAAACCTCACTGAACAAAGGACAAAACCTCCAGTACCATAGACATTCTCTGAGCTACAACCAAAATCAAACTAATTAATTATCAATAATTAATTATTAATAATTGATATTACTTGCTACATTGTTACATTATTTGCCAATTTAACAGCTTTACATTACTCTATAGCTTAGAACTAAAATAAAAGTAAACCCCCCCCCCTAAAAATTGTTTCTTTATCTTTACCCGTCGGGGGATTGTGCTGAGATTTCTGGGCAGCAGATCTGAAATGAAAGAATTTAGCAAATCAAGCTGCGCAGTAAAATGCATTTTTTAATATTTTGTACTACGGTATAACGAGACACAAACCTTATAGTTGCACCTTCTCGTTTTGCTGGAAAAAAGACAAACTGCAAGTCAAAGTCATTCTGAAATGATTCTATAGAAATAGTTTGTGTTTTTCTTTTTTTACCTTTACGTAATAAAACGCTGCCGATGACGATCCCAACAATGATGAGACACGCTGAACCAGAGCCCAAGGACAAAATCCACATGCATGTATGATTTGATCCTATAGAGAAAAGTGAACATTGCAACAACAAAAAATCGCCAAGACAAAATATTCCACATGCATCGTTACACATCCATATCAGAGCTGCACTATTTTCCTTGACCTGTTATTACCTTGGAAGTCATTATAATCTAATTACCTCTTTTCAGGGATTTGGAGTAATTTTTGCCACCATGTTCAACAATGCACTCAATCTGAACATCATCCGTCCAGGTGTCTAAAGGGAGACTGAAAGAAGCTCGCGTGAATTCTGCAGCCGAGTCCGCGTAGCCAGTCAGGCCCGACTCTGTCCACCCGACCAGTGTTGTCTCACCCACGACCCAGAAAATCTGAGCCTCGGTCGGTACGACCCCAAACACGAGACACTGCAGATGCACGCTGGATCCCAGCATTTCGTCTGGAGTGTACAGTGTGATTGCAGGTCGGGTGTGAGACTCTGTAGGTCGACATCGTTAATTCCTCGTAACATCGTTTACACGCGTTTAATTCAGAACTTTAGTAAGCAATAAAAATATGCACTGATGCCAACCTGTTACAATGATTCTGGAGCCATTGCCTATGTGTGATGTATTGTTGAACAGGCCACTGCAATAGTATGTGCCAGAATCATCTACAGTGGCATTCTGGATTACTCCTGGGCATGCTTTTTTCTCCTTTTGCACAGAAATAACAACTTTGGCTGGTTTCAGCTCTCTTGTCCTTGGGTGCATTTTATACCACGAGATCACACTGCAAATTGCCTCTACAGCTTCTACATGGCACTTCAGAGTAACCATTTCACCGCGTGACACTTTTACTAATCCAGGCACTTGAAACACAAATGGGGAAATACCTGTAAAGCAGATGAATTGACCAGGTAACTTTTGAAAATATAAGAAACAAAGAAAAAAAATTGAAAAAAGACTAACAGAGAATAACAAAGAAAGAACTTAAAACCTGCAGCATATCAAGAGCAGAAAATTGGTAGACATAACTGAAAATGAAAAACTAACTGACAAAAAATAACAAGCCTACAAATATGAAATTGATACAGAGTTGCTAAAGAAGATTTATTTTCAGCACTAAAATAATTGATCGTCGTGAATATCATGTAATATAATATAGTCAGTTAAACAAAATTCATTATTTTGCAGAATTCATTATATATTAATATATACTTACTTTGAAAAGCTAACAAGCAAAAAAGAAACAGTGTCCATGACATGCTGAAAGTGCTCAAGATCTGAATAAACTCTTACATAAACCCACATGTTCGTCAGCTTTTAGAGCCCCTCCCACTTGAAATTAAAGGTCAGATGACAACTGATGTCATCACAATGAAGCAGTGTGTATACTGTATGTGTATGTTTGTATGAGTGTGTGTGTGTGACACGTCCACTGTTGTAGGCACAGGGTGTAGGCACACAGGGTACATCCTGGTGGGGTTTGAGCTGGGAGGGGGGGGGGTCATAAATAAAAAAAATAATAATAATAGTAATATTTTAAGCATGTCTTCCCTGCCTTTTGCGGTGGGGTGCCAGAATTGTGCACTACTCACCTGGATAGTTATAGCTGCATAGCTAAAATGCAGATGGAAAAGGCACTGTGCTGGAACTGTAGGAGGCCCAGTTCCAGCACAAAGACTGCAGTGTGACTATCCCTCCCACTCACCCAGATAGGTACCATTTAGCTTTTTTTGTTAAGATAATCAAGCAGCTTTAGTTGATTCAAAATGCAACTGCTAGAGCAAAATAAGAGAATAGACTCCGCCATACACTGGCTAGATGTACCGAGCTGGTATAGGACCAGCGTATCTGTCTGATACGCTGTAGTGTTGTGAGCCAATCAGAAACCTCGGATCATTAGAAATTATTCAGTTAGTCCTGCCTAAGGTAAAAACTGAGAACCAGTTTATCTGTTATGCTGGTTTTAAATGTAACCAGCTGTCAGGGAATATTAGACGAACCCTGACACTATAAATGTTTTTACATCAAAACTATGAATTTCCTTATTTGGCTTTTGGCTCTCAGGGTAAACACTGTTAAACAGATCCTTCTGCACTACATGTTTACATATTTAACATTTTAATTTATTCTTGTTTTATTTTTTATATTTAATTTAGTTCAATTTTGTTTTATGTGCTTTTTTATTAGATTTTTTATGAATCATATTATTTTAATTCAGATTTTATCTCTTTAATCTTTACTTTTCATTCTTTAGATTGACTTTAGTTCATTTTAACTTTATTTGAATACATTTTATTTGTAAAGCTTTATTTTTATGCTATCGACAAAAAAAGATCTCGGGATGTAATAATCTTTATTATTCTTCCATATCTTATTATGAAGCCCTTTGAATTGGCGCTGTATATAAAAAGTATATAAAAGTGCCTTACTTTTCAAAGTTCTTTCCTAAAATCGATATTAAGTATTAGTTTAACTATTAAACATTGATTCTTTTAAGTAGTAACCAAACATAAGGAGATATAATATAAACATCTTATTATACCTTTTCATAACTTCATTCACTTGGCAAAAATGTTTTGTGGTGTATCTCGCATAGTGAGGTAGGCTACCGTCCAGCACTCAAGGTTGCATCGCCCGTGACTACAGGAAGGTACCAGTCTAGGTTTGCTTTGCTTTGCCACATGCAGACGAATGCAAAACAGAAGACCGCAAGCGAGGGGTAAACCACCGCCTACGTCCTCGTGACGCCTACGTCTGCTCTTTTCGTTCTTTCTCTGAACTTGCAGTCGTTTTTAGACGACAGCGCAGCGAAGTGACCTTTGCCAATTGTTTTTCAGGTTGCGTAGGTTTTAATTTGATACAGGAAGTGGAGGATGAAACCTAATGCATAGCCTGTAACGGAAATTATCGATGCGCAATTGCGAACATTATTGAAACGCTTTTCATTGTTGCTCGTGCTTCATTTAATCTCTATAAGACATGTCTACAGTAGACTGTAGAATTGATCTTTCCTTGGAAAGACCTTGGATAGACATGTTACAAAATGAAAATTGAAAATACGCGCCAATACCCACAATGCTACCAATTGGTGCATTTTAAATACTTTGCATCTTTCATAGTGTCGCAGTTCTGCCTGCAAAATACTTACCGAGGTCGATTCTAAGCCTAAAATCTTCTTTTATCCTCTCATGTATCCTCTTACTTCTGTCTCCACTGTTTGGCCGTCACCGCAGTCAGTGAGAAACTGCATACAACAAATCACAAACTCAATGCCAAATGCAAATTATATATCGCTCTGAGCTGATTTTTTGTATGGACTTTAAAAAAAAAAATTTAATAATCAAATAATCAGCTAGTAGTGAGGGACAGTCAGTTAGTGTAGAGAAGACTATATAATGCGTCACGGCTATAAAATACCGTTGTGACTTTAAAAGGAGCCGTTACTGTGGATAAATAGACTGTTTGCGGTCAGGATAGATACCGTCGAACGATTCACCGCCACCGGTTGCTGTGTCCACCAAAGATGGATTATGAGTAGGCATTTTTTGCTGCAGTTATATTAGAGCGGTTCTTGCAGCGGTTACTTAGGTATTTAATCATATCTTAGATATGTAGTATATAATTCTATATTAGATATTTAATTACATACATCGGTTAATTAGATATTTAATTTGCTGGAAATATAACACTTTGGGATTAACAACAAACGCCACTAGATGGCGGACGTGCAGAAGCCATAATAGCTACGTGTTCACCGGTATCTTCTTGTTAGTACTTGCAGACAAACGACAGAAGCAGCTACATGACACGAAGGATAACGCGCTAGTAGTGACCATACAATTGTGCGAGCAAGGATTGCGCCGCTTAGGAGAACGTTTTGGTTACTGGCCGTCACTGCATAAAGGATTCAAGGTAGCTGTAGTTCGCTGGGGTGTTTTTGGTCTCTTTCTAGCTGTAGTGAGTAGCTATAACTAAATGTAGGTTAGCTGTAAACATAGGGCGACGGTCTAATAGAACAGTGAAGCTGGAAGCTGGCACACATTTGGACATGTAAGTAACTAAGGTATCTTGTGACGATTAAATAATGTGATCTGCGCTACATTTTTTAGGTTTGCATGTGGTTTAAAAGCTGCTGGTAACAATTTAAGTGAGTTGCTTTGTTTATTTTTCGGTGATTCATTGACGTTACAGTGTGAACGGTGTGCTTAGGAAATGTTTTTCTCTAGGTAACATTAGGTTAATTAACTAGCGAACCGTGCACGTTAAATCCGTACTAAACCTACCACGTAACGGACTAGCCAGCGGGATACAAAGCTTTAAAAGGTTTACTGGGGCAGAATGACCTGCTAATCCAGAACTTTTGCGTTTACGTTGTTTATTACTAGCTAGCTAAATGGCTAGATATGTAGCTAGTTAGTTCATGTATTATTTTTCACAGCGCGACGGTAAATACAACCGTTTTTAATCTGCCAGAGCACGTGACTCGTTCTTCGCGTCCATTTCGCTTTTTGTAATTTGTACTACTGTTGGCTAGTTATCTGTTTGCTTTTGGTGACGTTTATTTCAGCAAGTTTTGTTGCTAACTTCGTTCTCGTCTTGAATGTCGGGTATTCGCTCAGGTCCACTAACGAAAATGGTATTTGCAACCGAATTGACGATTCTCACCGCTATTGTAATTTATTAGATAACCAGTATGTCTTAGACGGTATACCACGAACAGCAGGTTTTAGCTGCGTTATAGCTATGCTAGTGTTGGCTGTTTGCGAACCCCAGACATGTGGCTTTAAGAATGAGCGATCTGAAATAAAGGAATTTATCCATGTTTAACATAACTAGTTGGCCAACTCGCGATTTTTCCAACTCGGTTACGCTAGCCGCCTGTACACACGTGGTCTGAATGTATGGACCGCTGGATATTTTGAGCGTCAGCGGTCAAGAGACCTCTACACCGACGCAGCTTCAGGCGTGTACGCTGACCACATTACACTATCTTTCAGCCAAGACAAATAAAGTTATTCAGTCCGTGTGTGTGTGTGGTTCGTGCTGTAGCTTGCTTGAGTTCAGTTGAATGAATAATGGTCTGATGGCAAACACGGGGCTCTAATCTTGTGTGTGAGAATCTGCCTCCAGAGCACCGTCGAAAGCGCGCGTCACTGCCTGTGACCAAGGTAAGGAGAGATGGGGATGTTTTAACGATTGTAACAAAGCTTCCTTGTTAAGACCTGCACTGCTCAATGGTGGGTGTGGGCGTATTCTCTCTATCACACATTATGGCCTGCTTGCTGGCATATGTAACCTATAAACCTAGTTGTGGCCATGACAACAACTGAATTTTGCTCGGCACCAGTACTTCTGAGTCAAAGGGAGAGTGTGAATGGCAGAGAGTGGTTAGTTGTTTGCTAGTCCCATTACCATGTACCATCTCTAAATTATTACGTAAAGTAGATGTTAAAAAACTGTCATAGCACAAATTGATCATGTCTTAACTTTAATATGCTGCCCCATTTTTGTTTACATTTCCATGTGTGTGACCCATGTATAATATTATTGAACCTGTTGTCTAAAGCTTTGTTTTCCAGAACTTTTTAAAAGCACTATTTCGGTATGCCTGACAAACCTAATTTAACTAACTTTGTTTCTGGCGTTGGGTATCTCACAGGTTGAAATGCCAAAAGGAAAGTCTTTCCTGATTCCTGACCTTAACTGGCTCATACCATTAAAATTTTTGCAGGCTACTGTGTTGTTGATCTAACTGGCATTTTGCCTTTGTTGTTTAGGGAACAGTTTTGTCAGCCTCAGGGCTGTTTCTGCTGTGTAGGTGGTGAAAGCAGCATTTTTTACTGTTAGGATCAAGCACTTCACCCAGAGTGCAGATTATGAAATGAAATACAATAAACATCACCTTATACAGCCTCAGGTTTTGGTCAGAAACACTTATCTTAAAAGCCTGACTCACACTGATAAAGATTGAATCAGATGATCTCAGAAGGAAGTAATTGGAGGAATATGAAGACAACAGGTCCTTCAACAGTACGAGCTCTCAAAAACAATAAGGTTAAGACTTTTTAAAAAAGCCTCAAGACTAACTTGCCTAACCCTGTGAAAACTGTGAGGACACGTACTGCATTCACACCTTGGTCAGTTAGCATTAGTAGCCCTTCTGCTTGCTTGGGACTGTTGGGCTTTTCACCAATGGTCAATGACTAGTCACTGTATTTATGGGAATTGTGTTGATGCACAATTTAATCACCATGATGATGAAAAAGTGCCTTCCAGAGTGATTAAAATGGAATAAAATGCAAAACAAATGGCTCAAAATACAAAATGTCATGGTATGACACATTTGGCTGGAAGAATATTTTCATTAGTTACCAAGTGTGTATATGAAATAGTAAAGGATCAGATATAAGATAATAGAACTTCCTTCATGATGACAATGGCCAGCAGTTGAGTGATCGACTGACAGTACACAGGTTGCAAAATGACTCTGTGGGCATTTCCCTTTGGTCATTTGACTCTCTTCATTAATGGAGTCATAACTGGACCCCTGTACTACACAAGCATGTGTAAGAAACCAAGCAGCGAAGAAGCACTCTGTCACTGGTCACATGAACTGCATGAGCGCACACAGAGCTCATGGGTTTCATTTTCCTGCACAGGAGCCACATTAAGCCACTGTGTGAAGTTGTATATGGTGCAAGAGCTGAAATAATCTTCCTCATACTTGGTACAGTGATGACAGCAAGGAGGGAGCGGAAGGCGTGGTGAGAGTAGGAGTAGCTTTGTTCTCCATCCCAAACACAAATGTAGCAAGCGAGTGCCGAATGTTAAGCAGCACGTGTGAACAATGAACAAAGTGTATGGCAGCCAATCGCATACTCGCCTGCAGCTGAACTGCTCCTCAACTGGATTGAGACATGAGGAGTGAGGGGGACAGTCCTAGGTCAGAGCAGCCTGGTGGAGATTACCATTATCCCAGCTGTTGGTTGGTTTTTGTTTTTCCTACCAATGTGTAAACCCTCCTTTTGGCTCCACAGCCGGCCTCCTGATGGTTAAACCCATTACACAGACCAGAGCACTGGTCTGTTACACTTTGATCTAGTCCAGCAGAACCATGGCTCAAAAGTGACTGCTCCGTTCTCTTCACCATACTGCAGAGAGTTTCTGAGGTGTTGATTGTTGTTTTTTTTTCCCCTGTGACTGGAATTAGCTTATTCTAAAGCTATGCTGAATAAATGGTTTAACACCAGAGACTGTGTGTATTACACTTAAGTGCTGAATGTAGGCACATCACAATGAGGTCCCATGCTGACTGAGCAATAGTACATTATAGGGAAATAAAAATTATGCCAGCCAGAGAGCAGAGATGGTCACTGACTCAAGGTTGTAGTCACACATTATTTGTATCCCAGACTAGCTAGTTCTGCTTGAACTGGAGATGTCAGATGTAGCACCTATACAACTGACGTTCAAAACATGAAAAGACTTTTCTTTTGACTGTTTCGTTACAGTTGGATACAGTTGGTTCATCAGAATACTTTGAAACTTCTCATCATATTGGATATCGGCAAAGCGGAAGTTCTAGTTCAAGTTTTGAAATATATGCTTTGTAATTTATTGAGTCACATTTCCTGGATGAGTAATTTTACATTTCTTACTGGAGTAAATGCTCCATTTATTCTACTTCTACCAACTGCAGCAGCTTGAAAGTTCCCTGTCGGACTCTCCTCTGGTTCACCAAGATGTTTCAACTTCTCCGCTGCTAACCTTGCTGGTGTTACCCTGTTAGCAGTGTTTTCAGTAGTATGAGGAGTAGGACCGGAACTTATGTGGGCGTGTAGCAAAAGCCAGGCAGTACAAATGTCCCCTTGTGTAATGTATACATCTCATCACTGGAATCACTGAACTGGTCTTCTGATTGTAGTGACTCAGTAGAGTAGCATGTCTCGCTGTGCCTGGGTCAGGTAGCCTTCCTGACAGGGTGACCAAACCTTCTTTTTTATGTAATTGGTAATGACAGTAAGGGAACTGTTAACTTGTTTCTTTGTAAATCTTGTGTACTACATTGAAATTGATACTATCCATCTCTCCCCCTCATATTAAATTGAGTAAATGTACTTTGCCTAAGAACAGAATTACCAGCCATATCATCTTTATTTCAAGATGTTTGGCAGATGTCATTTCAACAAGGATCTAACTCTGCTTTAAAAAGTCCAATCCCCATACTTCCTGCAAAAAGTCAGTCTGTCCTTGATGTTTTTCTTGGAGAGAAGTGGCTTCTTTGCAGCCCTTCTCGACACCAAGCCTTCCTCCAAAAGCCTTCACTTCACTGTGTGAGCAGATGCATTTGCACCTTCTTTCTGCCATTCTTGAGCAAAGCTCTTCACTGGTCCCCCAGCTGCATCCTCATGAGGAGACATTCCTCGCGCTTGCATGACTTTTGGGTGCCATGAAGCCCAATTTAACTTCTCTCCTTGAGGTTCTTGATTCAATAAATGATTGATTTAGGTGCTTTCTTACAAGCAGCAATGATCATAGACTTGCCAAGAAAGACAGAGAATCTGTAGTTTGCAAAGATTCAAGGTACCTCTGGATTAAAAAAAGGAACCGTCTCCAAGATATTGTAGGGGTTTTGGTTACTATATTTACTTACCCCTACCTCGTTTACCTACAACCAAGGACTGAAATAGGAGTGGGCAACGGTTTGTGTGCAGAAGTTCTTGCGTTTATCTGACTCCATGTTATAATTACAAATGTGTTATGAAGAACACATTCTATTGCATTTCCCAGCAATAAGAATTGTATGAGAATATGCGTAACCAATTTTACCTTCAGAAAGAAGTTTTCTTTCCGAACCTTAGTCTCTCACCCTTTAATGAATTTTAATGGATTTCTTCAAAACTGATGGAAAAGCATCATAGGCAGCTGCCTCATGCAGCTGTAAAACACCACTAGTGTGGAGCTGAAGAGGACAGTAAAGGATGCTAATTTGAAGGATATATGATAAACAAATATTGACAAAAAATGTTACTGCATTGGTTTGATATGTTTGTTTTTTTATTGCAGAAAATGCTAAAAATAGGCAGAGTGTGTCCAAACTTTTGACTGGTACTGTATATACGGTTTCAAATACTCCATCTACCATTTGCACCTTTGTTGCACTTGATTTTTCAAAAGCATTTGACAAATAGATCAAATGGTCACCATGATGTGCCTTCTGCAGCTAGGTGTCAATCTTGCCTCAATGGCATGGGTGTGTAGCTTTGTTTCTGGCCCCCGGCAACAAGTTCAGTATGAACCTTTATTCTGAGTGGCAGGAGCTCACTGGTGGAGTGGACCAAGTATCAATATTGGGGGATCTCACTTTCCTAGCCCTCATAAATTGTGCAGCCACAGGTTTTGAGAGTCATTGGAAAATTATGGCGATTCATTAATCTGAATCTTTTTCATTATATCAGGAGCTGATATAACTTCAGTGGTTTCCAGATAACCTAGATGTTTGTTCTTGATGGTCAGATGGATGGAAAATCCAAGTAAATACAATACCACAATCACGATATTTTCCTCCCATTTCTTTTTTTTTCTCGATCTGATCAACTTGCAACATTTATTATGGTGCTTTGAAATTTGTTGTTAAAATGGGACCGTCATGCACATGCTATCAAGAAAGCCAACACCAAACTAGATTTCCTGAGGAGACTGAGAAGAGCTGGGGTGGACAATTCTGGCTTGATATCAATGAATACTGGTCACATCTGTCAAGTATGTCTGCCCAGCGTAGCACAGAAATCTAACACGAGCTCTGCCAAATTGATTGACTGCATCCAGAAACACACATGCCGAATCATCATGGTCTGGGCATATTCCAGGCATCAGAAGCTCTTCAAACTCTGGCATTATCTCCCCGTCAGGAGAGAAGCAGCTCACTGTCGACAGAATTTGCTTTCAGCCTTTTACAACTGGCAGAACTTTTAGAATCTGAAGTATCTCAAAAAGTGGTGTTGGCATGATGTGGCTAAGTACCGGCAAGTGATCTGGAAAAACAGCTTTTTTTTTAAAAAAAATAAAAATAAAAAAAGCGCGCAATGAGTGCGTGTACCTCTCCATCGCACTATATCAGTGCTTACGTTCAGCAAGTTTGTTTCTCACAAAAAATGAGATGTGCATCATGGTGAGAGCGTGGCAGAATAGGTGGGATGCTTGCCATGTCGGCCATATCGTCATGGGGGGGGGGGGGGCGACTCCAAGGCCTGACTTACTGTCTGAGCTTTGTCTGAGTACTGATCGTTTTGTCATTGTATTACTATCAGCAAAACAAAAATAAATGGTTTAGTCCTGTTATGAGGGAGAGACTGATGGGTTAATGAAATTGTGGTTCAGAAAGGGAAGTAGAAAAGCTTTGCAGCCTAAGACCTGTGTTAAATATGACTACTGTTAAGTCTCCGGAGCCTCTATGAGACTGCAGGACATTGCTCAATTAATTGAGTCATATTAAGCACGCTAATATAATAGCATAGACATGGCAACAGACTAAGCATGCAGCTGAACATCATGACAAACACTAATCGTATCTAGGAGGTAAAACCCATTGTCTAGCATATAAAAAGAGGCACTACGTTTTCACTGAAGCTATTGTTTCCTGTTGCAGTGACGCTCCTCATCAGCAGAAGCCTCAGAATACATGCACTCACCCTCAAAAGACTTCCTCTCCTTGAACATCCAGATTTATCTGTAGTGTGCAGTTAATTGCATCTCTCATTGAGCAAATCTTTTGACCTGCATGATGTAATTTTTCACTCATTAATAGCAGTTGCTCTGTATCATGTTGGTCTGTATTTGGTAATATTCCTAATTAGTCTAGCAATACTTTTGGCTTAATCCCCAAGAGTCCTGAAATTTCTACTTGTACTGTTAAAAATGAACAGGTTAGAGGGGAAATAAACGAGGGAACTATCTGCAGTCTTCAGGGCAAATTAGCTGTCAACACCCTTGTTTGTTTATTCTTTCTTATGTTGCTGGTTCTTTCAAACTACTCTTTAATGTTCAAGCTCACTATTTGTTCATGTGGAATTACTGACTGTGTCTTGAGAAGTTTTTTTAAAAAAAATCATTAATCTGCATTAACATTTAAGACTATTTGTTTTAATGGTTAGATATGTTTATTCTGTATTTGTGTTAATGGTTAGAAGAATTTAGATATATGTTTAGTCTGTATTTTGCTTAAATGGTTTTATAAGAAGAAAACGTGTTGAGTTTTGAATTGTGACATCTGATATGTTCCCTACTGGCACCATGTTAATTTGTGGGGCTGGCAAAATTTTGTAGAATTGGTGGAACTTAAATTCCTGAGGGTGCAGATTTGAACAGGAATTGAAATGAAACGTCTTGAACTAATGCAGATGTAAAGTGCTGTTTTTCTTTGTAACCCCACTCCCTGTATGAACAGTAAAATAATGTTGAAGTCATTTGGAAATCCTATTATGCTCCACACATACATCACTGAACAACATCTTTGCATTCTGGTGTGTATAAGATTCCTGGATGTAGCTGTGAGTCTATTTAAACTATTACACGCTGACAGCTCGGTTGTGTGTTTGTGATGTTCTGACCACATACTGTCATGCAGTGGAGGCATCAAAAGAGGAAGTTCTTTGGACTTGTAAGGAAATGGTAACTCACCTCCCCTCCCCCCCAATCTCCTCCCACTTTACCATGACAGATGAGATGACTACAGAGACTTTCTGCATGCAGAGGAAGAGGCACACATGTGGGCTCCAGAGCTCTGATTGGGCAGCAGTAGAACACAGCAGCGGCCCAGCAGTGAAGGTTCACAGTTAGCTCAACTGCCCAGCGGTGCACATCTCCTCCAGCTTCCACCCTGAGAATGGTACATTCCAGCTGGCTGGCTTTGATCATCTGTGCCATCGGCACCTGCTGGGGGCAGTTCACCCCTCGCCTCACCTTTCCTCTGGGTAAGTTGGTTGCAGCTGTCTTTCAAGCGCTTTTATGCTTTAGATCGTACAGCCTTAATTTCTCCCAATTACTTCTGGTATGATGTAACTGTTTTTCTTAAATTGTTGACTGAAAGGTATCTCTCTCTCTTCTGCTCTTTTACTCACACTATGAAATAATGAGAAGTATTTGATGCAGTCCCATTCAACCCACAATACATGTATAAATGAAGACTGAAGTGTAAAATCTTTTAGCCACTAGTATGAAAAACACTGGCATATAAAAAAAAACAAACTAAAAATTAAAACGCTTGAGTGGAAAACACTCTACTGTAGCATTTTTGCTCTTTAGGTGAGATATGAAATATTTGCTAATTTTATTATTACTGCTCCTGAAGATCAGTCGGCCAGGCCAACAGTGATTTTTATCATGAATCTGTCCCTCTTCCCCACCTGAATATCTTGACAGGAGAGAGTAAATTACATATAACTGCCCTCTTGCTGCTGACAACATGGATCTAAACTTTTTTGAGCTTGTTTGCTAGGGCACTTAATTCAGAAACACTGGTAATTGACGATCACAAAGCTGAGCAGGTAACGAGCCAAATACTGCTCACTTTATACCATAGTATGTTGAAAATAATTCTATGTAATTCATTCAGGATAAAATTTTGGTTTAATAGAGACTTGAGTTCATTCATAAAAGGAAAGTTAAAACAACAAAACAGTTCTTGTTGACCACTCGGTTGAGAATCATTAAAACAATGTTATTCAGTCATGTCCATAAGTATGGCCAAGTTCCCATTGAATTAATTAATTTTATGGCAGTACTTTGATTCATTTTCCAGAGAAAATATGTTTTGAATCATTGAGCAATCCTAATTTAAGCGGGTTCACATGTTTTCTCAGGGTTCTGGGTTGTAACTAACTGACATAATTACAAACACTTAAAAAACAAATTTGTTTTTTTGGCATTTTGCCATAAAATGTTTTAGACTGCATTTTGTAAGATGATTTAAAATGTGCGTTGACTGGTAAATTACCTTCACTGCCAAAGATTACACTGTTGAGTTTGTTCAATGGACCATGTAGATCTTTTAGCAGTAAGTATATGGAATCTAAGCAAAATGCTTATTTTAATATAAATTGTATTTATTCCTTCCATTTAAGGGTTTGCTCTTGCGGTTTGGTTTAAAGAAAAGCAAAGAATGTTCCTGTTGTGGGACCATCTCATTATTAATGCATCATTTTAACACACAGTCGCACAGAATAAGGCCTTTGTTTCAGATACATATACACATTCAGGACTTTGTGAATGAATTCTGATGACAACTTCTTTTTGAAATAATGACTTCAGACAAGATTTTCTTTTAGAATTTGTAACATTTTTGAATGTATTCACCTAAAATATTTTAAGCTTATTGATTTCTAATGTAGATCCTGAGGACAAACATGTTTTTTGTCTTCTTTTATCTGATAATGCAGCCCAGAATGAAAACACTGTAGGTTTCTTTGTTTTTATCTCCACGCTGCAGGCTTTATTCAGGAACGATCTTCGAAAAGTCTTCAAGGACCAAGTTTATATTTTGAACGCTGATTTATATGAGTGCACTCTACCGCTCTATTAGTGCAGTGCCATGAATTACTATAAACAATTCATAATAAAGCACAGGGGGGGGGGGGGGGGG
>JAOXYF010020914.1:0-20789 GCA_028565775.1 Sternarchorhynchus goeldii
TGGTGATTGGGAACGGGGCAGGCCACGGGTGGTGGGCGTGGCCTGCGAGCTGGGCGTGCGCTGGGACGTGACACAAATAAAACTAAAAACAATCAGGGACAGTGAGCCCAACACTGCGCCGCTGCATCTAGATGACTTGCAGTTATTATTCACTTATTTACAGTCAGTTAACAATAACAATCATACTGAGAAAGTGAAGGTCATTAAATAACACTAAAACAATAACACTCAAGAAAGCTCTGACTCAGATAATGTCGATAATAGTAACAACTCCAATACACTCGATGACCTTCCCTCTGAGGGACATTTTAGAAGACCAACAAAGTTTTTTCCTCTGTTTTCTATCCATGAGGATTTTGTTTGCCTGGTTTTCTCAAAAAGTGTTTCTAGTATTTGTATGGTAAACAATTAAGCCATGGAAGTAGAAAGTTGGTTGAAGTTGACTTGGATAAGAAACCCTCCATTTTAAAAGGATCTCCAACAGTGTGTTTGTGATAATGATTGATGAGAGGCAGGAGGCAAGTGCTATCCAAACATCTTCATCAAGTGCTATCCAAACATCTTCATTAGTCGAACAGTCTGCAGGCCAGTGGTTAGATAAGTAACCTGGAAACACATGAAGAACCAGGAGAACAGGCCACCGAGACGGAGCACCACGCTGCAACTAAACAACACCACCCGAGACAGAGGAACACAGTGGATTAAAGAGAACAAACTAATGAGAGGGTAATACCATACAGATGAGGACCATAAATGTTAGGTCACATGACACAGCATGAACAGAAACAAAGCTAAAATAAAAGCATATGGCACAGGTGTCATGGTAACTGCAATCTGGGGAGTAACCATAGCAGCACTGCTCAGAGTTAGGACACAGTGTGGGTTAGAGCATTCTGCATTTAAAGCAGTCACCTAATGCAAAGGATCCTGTAGCTAGGGTTAGTATTATGATCCTGTAGCTAGGGTTAGTATTATGATCCTGTACCTAGGGTTAGTATTATGATCCTGTAGCTAGGGTTAGTATTATGATCCTGTAGCTAGGGTTAGTATTATGATCCTGTAGCTAGGGTTAGTATTATGATCCTGTAGCCTTGCTTGCTTCTAATTGCTGCTTCTAGTTAGATTTTGGGTTTTGCATTTGCAAGAAAAAGTTTCTGCACAAATCATGAAATATGAACTTGTCATCATTTAGGTGTTAATGATAATTTATCTGTTTAACGTGCCAGATTTACATTTACAGTATTTAGCAGAGACTCTTGTTTAGACCAGCTAACATTGCATTTACAGTATTTGGCCAACACTTTTATCCAAAGCAAATTACTGTATACATCTTGAGGTTCTGAGGGTTTTGCTCAGGGGCCCAAAAGTAAAACCTGGCAGAAGTGGGACTTGAACCAGCAACCTTCTGGTTACTAAACAAGGCCCTTAACCAATACATTTCTCTTAGTATCAAACATAGATTTATATCAAACTAATATAGAATATAGAGTAGAATATATAAAATGTTGAATATTGACTAGAATTGATAAAATGATGATTATATAAAATGATGCTGTAATTCATCATTGTGCTGTCAGGGGACAGAAGGGGTTACAAAACATGGATTGAAAACATAATATCAACATATGTCAGAAATAAAATAACATCAACCTATTCATATATTCTTATATTCTTTTTCACATATTCTTTGTTACCACACTTCCTTCTGGGTTCTCTAATGTAGGTTGATTAGCAAAATCCCACTGTTGGGTTCCACTGTTACTGGTTCATTTCTGTTTTCGTCACTCTGTTATTGGTTAATTTCTGTTTGGGTCCCTCTGTTATTGGTTAATTTCTGTTTGGTTCACTCTGTTATTGGTTCATTTCTGTTTGGGTCCCTCTGTTATTGGTTCATTTCTGTTTGGTTTACTCTGTTATTGGTTAATTTCTGTTTGGTTCACTCTGTTATTGGTTCATTTCTGTTTTCGTCACTCTGTTATTGGTTCATTTCTGTTTGGTTCACTCTGTTATTGGTGAATTTCTGTTTGGGTCCCTCTGTTATTGGTGAATTTCTGTTTGGGTCCCTCTGTTATTGGTGAATTTCTGTGCTTTGCATTGCTGTGATGTTGCATTACTGTTGTTTGAATTTCCTCATTTGGCTTGAAATTCATTGTTCTTGCAGTAGGTGAGGGGAGGGTCTGATATTCTTGCAGTAGGTGAGGGGAGAGTCTGATGTTCAGTGGAACACACTGTTTTATGAGCAGTTCGTATAGCACTGATCCACTGCTGTCATGGACACATCTAGGTGGTCTGTAGTGACCTGGAGAGCAGTAAAGTTTTTCCAGAAGAACTGGGTAACTTCCCTGGTCTGTATGTCATGGGCCTGTTTGTGAAATGTTCACAGTCATTAATTATTAATACAACTTCGAACTTTTTCACATTATTAGCCGTTGTTGTAGAAATACAAATAACATTGGTGCTTTATAGTTAACATGCACTCCTGATTTATTTTATTCAGTAGGCATGCTGTACGTGCAGATGTTAAGTTGTCTACGCTTAAACGGGACTGTCTCGTGTGATGTGATGACGTCACTTGGTGTTAACCAGTTTAAGAGATAACGGAGCGCACAAAGACACAAAGATACAGAGAGGTGCTCTGAGAATGAGAACGCCATTTCCCTGAATTATAAATTGCTTCTCCTCTCTTACATGTTGCCTCGCAAAAGTTCGAAGATAAACGCTTAAGTGTCATTTTGTGTATTACATCACATTAAGATGTCATTTATTTCAGGAGGTTAATTGAGGTGCACGCACACGAAGATGTATTTGACTAGACCGACGCGACAGGATTCACAGTTCAGTACTTCTGGTTAATGACCCAATATAACTATTTTTACTTTTAATTAAAAGTGATAAAGAAGTATGAATGCTTCTCTCACTCCACCCATTCTGTATCTCTCTGTTTCAACACCATCCCAGCAGAGCTGACATACACGGCTCCCTTGGTATGCAACAACATGCTGTAATTTCTAACAGCAGAGGCGAAATGTGCTTCTGTTTGCAGTGTGTCTTGTTAGTTAGTTTTGGCAAGCAACTCGTGTCCACATTACTGACTAAAGGAGGTTTTCTGTTAGTTAGTGCAAATATCAGTGGGAATAAGCACAAACAGTTTTCTGACGGAAGTTTAAAACAAACCAGAAGAAATGGAAGAAGATGCTGGTCAAGGTAAAAACATGCTTAACTACAAAAAGGAAAGACGTAGTATTTTTGAGAGACTCAAAAGTAGCAGGATTACGTTAGTGTTTTGTTATTAATCATTAATGTACTGTAGCCTAGAGAGAGAGTTGTATGTGGTCTAATCTATGTTTAATTGTGAATGACCTGACAGATCCTACGCGTGGGCTGTTATCTCAAAGAAATGTATCATAGCTGACCGCCAATAAATGCAAATACAATATGCATCTTTATACAGTTAGCTTTTCATCAGCTGCACTTCTATACCGTTTTTTACAGTTTGCTGAGATCATCATTCTTATCCTCGATGATTTTGAAAGAGAAATTGTGCCAATGACTGGCAATCATTATAATCTCTGCATTCATCTACCAAACATACAAATCTCGACGAGTAACTGGACTGGTAAATACTGAGCTGAAGTGAGAGTTTGTGGGATTTTGAGACATGACCTCAACTATGAGAGAACTGTGACAGTGCTTGTCCTAGTTTTAACAAACATAAACCAAACTTTACCTGTTTTAAACGTAACTAATTTAATAATCGGAACATCAACCCTATTGTGTGAAATGACAAATAATTTGATAGATTTGATATATTAGCATAAATTATATTGTTTGATTTATCAAATATTTTCATTAGTCATTTGTCATTAACTCGCAAATATTTGTGTGTCAAAACCTCCCGCGCGCCCTCCCCGCGAACCGGGCTGATGTTCCACGACGTGAAGATATACGCATGCAACGTCCTGCCCGCAGCCGGTACCGTAGAGTGCTGTATAACCGTTTAGACTTCTGATGAATTTCCATTAAAGGTCTACTGACGATCTCTTTTTGGTCTGTGAACCTGAAACCAGCAATCAGATATATTGGATCATGTATTTAGTGACCAGTAAGAGCAGAGTTTATGCGGTTCTGAATGGACTGAATTGGGCTTTCTGTCGTGGAAAATGCACGAGACAGTTCCAAATAGATTCCACGTCATTCATCTTTCCGTTATGGTACAGGCTACTGCTGGAAACATTTTTTCTGTAGTGATGCTAAGTGCTCGAAACCCAGTGCCCAACACGGTCCACAGTTTTCACTACTCAAAGATACCGTGTTCAGCTAATTCGTTGCTTGTTTGATTGTTTATTTATTTGTTAATTAAGTAGTTCATTCATTCACTCCTCAAAACCCCATAAACCTCGAAAAAGGCAGTGCGACACGGGACTGAAAAATCTGTTTGTAGATCCTCATTTCCACCAGCAGAGGGAGACTGTGCTATTGGACTGCATTGTATTATAGACTGGTCTGCTTGCTTTCGCTTGCTGCAGATTGGTTTCATTAGTACAGAGGATCTGTCCTGTCAGAACCACCACTGTGTGCAGGTCCCAATTAATGTCAATCAGATATTACTGTAGCTAGGATACAGCCAACTTCAAAGCAGATAAATGAATCATCTGGAAAATTAACCCCCAAAACAACTAAAAGCCAGAAAATAGACACTCTTATAAGGATAAGCAATAACATATTTTTCAGCATGAGAAGTACCAACTGTAGGATTCAAGTTCTGAGGAATTTTGAACTAAAGTAGCTGTAGAACAGATGGTGTGTGTGTGAGTGAGTGAGTTCACTCTCAATATCCAGACTATATAGAAATTACTAAATGTCAGTGAGTGCTCTTGTCACTCCGAAAGGGTAAACATGGAGATTTAAACAAGGTAGGTTGTGTTTGGTAAATATTTGAAACATTTTAAATAGTTAAAAGCCTCACAACTAGTTAGCAGGAAATTTTAATAACAGAGATGACAAAAATTTAAATCATCTGATCAATTTAGAAATAATCTAAATTAGCAAGGCATCTTTGTCTTCCCCTGAAACATATTTACCTAGGACTTCATCAGTCCTCCTACCCACATGACTTCACAGTCTTCTTCCATTCCACACACAGGTCTACGTTTTCAAAAAATTGTCAAACTTTCAGCTAACCAGCTGATATCTAGTGAAAACTATTGAAGAGCCTCAGAGCTCTTTGTGAAAATTACTTTGTTGTCAGGAACACTTCAATCTGCTACACTGTTGGAGTGAAGCTCTCATCCTTTGAATTAGCAAAAAAGTTCTCTCAGATGAAGCCAGCAGGAGCTTGTCATCAGTGTTCAGCTATCGGAAGGCCAACATCACTGTAGTTGGTGGGGTGCAGTGGACTCCTGTATCTCTGCCTCTCCACCACTAAATGAATAATAAGATAAAGGAGTCTGTAACAGAAACATCCAGTGAAACCAGCAATCAGACATACTGGATGTAAAACACATCGACCACAGCATAGCAGAATCAGGCCTGTTCACTGGAAACTGTGATTAGTGATCATAATTAGTCTCTGTGATTGATGCATGTGCTTTAATGATTGTGATGAGTAACTATGATGGTCAGTACACTGGTGTGGCTGTGATGGTGAGTACAATGGTGTGACTGTGATGGTGAGAACACTGGTGTGACTGTGATGGTGAGTACAATGGTGTGACTGATGGTACACTGGTGTGACTGTGATGGTGAAAACAATGGTGTGACTGTGATGGTGAGTACAATGGTGTGAGTGTGATGGCACACTGAACAGACAGTGATGGTATACTGAAGTGACTGTGATGGTACACTGGAGGGGCAGAGTACATTAAAACCTATTGAATTTAAAAGGAAGAAATGTGTGAGACATTTTCATCATTACAGCAGGAGCAGCAAAGTTTTAATAAAAAACATTCATATTCTTTTTTTCCCTTTTTTAATCTTTACCATCTCTGCTGTAATGCTGTTCCACTTGTGACATTTTATTTCAGGCTGTAAAATAATAATGTTCTGAAAGGTTCCATAACTCATCATTAATTATTCCCACATTTCAAAAATGCAAGCAGAATCCCTCTTTACTCCCTCTTTATTTCCTCTTTATTCCCTCTTTATTTCCTCTTTATTCTCTTTTTATTTCCTCTTTATTCCCTCTTTATTTCCTCTTTATTCTCTTTTTATGTCCTCTTTATTCCCTCTTTATTCTCTTTTTATTTCCTCTTTATTCTCTTTTTATTTCCTCTTTATTCTCTTTTTATTCCCTCTTTATTCTCTTTTTATTTCCTCTTTATTCTCTTTTTATTCCCTCTTTATTTCCTCTTTATTCTCTTTTTATTTCCTCTTTATTGCCTCTTTATTTCCTCTTTATTCTCTTTTTATTTCCTCTTTATTTCCTCTTTATTCTCTTTTTATTTCCTCTTTATTTCCTCTTTATTCCCTCTTTATTTTCCTGCTTCACCACAGACATTTGGATGCAGTCCTGGTTTGCAGGAGAGATTCTGAGAGGGAGGTTAAGTTTCTGCGTATGGGCTGGGTTTCAGGTTCCACAGCTCTGCCTGTTGGTTGGGAACATGCTTGCTCCTCCTGCACCACCCTGAAGGCCAGCGACCCCCCGCATGCCGGCAGGAACTACACCTTCTCCTCCTACTACCAGCACTCTCCACCAGTGGCGACCATCTTCATCTTGGCCTACCTCCTCATCTTCTTCCTCTGCATGGTGGGGAACCTGCTTGTTTGCTTCACAGTGTTGAAGAACAGGCAGATGAGGACAGTTACCAACATCTTCATCCTCAACCTGGCAATCAGCGACCTGCTGGTGGGGCTCTTCTGCCTGCCCATCACACTGGCCGACAACCTGATCACAGGTGAGCGCAGAAGCACCACCTAGAGGAGTGCGAAGGCTGTGCCCTGCTCTAAAGTCTGCTGGGTGGTGAGAGGATAATTGCTACTTCACACAGAGCTGTTATTTTTCCTTTTCAGCTTCACATACAGTAAGGAGCCACTCGATTTTGTTTCACCAAAAAAAGGTGCTTAAGCTGCTTCACATTAATTACACATTTTAACTGTCCACAACACTCATAGCAACTTGTTGCCAAGCAACCGATTTGAGATGTGAGAGATGTGGTTGTAAATTGCACTGCCCTGATTATGCATCCGGAAATGAGTTTAAAGATTTTTAGATAAATTTAAAGATAAATAGGTGTGTATGAAAATGCTGTCAAACATTCAAGATTAATGCACAGAACTTGCCAGGTTTGATTAGTATTCATGAGGTCTTCATGTATTCATGGGTTCATCCTGAAAACACCTACTGCTCCTCGCTCTCCAGTCATGTCTGTTAATAGTACTGTGATGATTTCCAGTCTAAGTTTCTAGCAATCATGTCTACTCGTTTGTTGTCTACTCATCTCTTCTTCTGCCTCTGAGTCCTAGTATGAGACAGTAGAGGTCATTATGATAGGAATCACAGGCAGCAGCCCGACACAGTGAGAGTTTCTATAATAATAGCACGAGCACTCATAATGTTACAGTGTTTTCTATAATAATAGCACGAGCACTCATAATGTTACAGTGTTTTCTATAATAATAGCACGAGCACTCATAATGTTAGTGTTTTCTATAATAATAGCACTAGCACTCATAATGTTACAGTGGTTTCTTTAATAATAGCACGAGCACTCATAATGTTACAGTTGTTTCTATAATAATAGAAACTCATAATGTCCTGGCATGAAACCACTGTAACAACTTTTATCCAGCTATCAGAGTAATTATAGCCTTTGCTGTCTGTTTCTTTTCTGTCTTACCCTTCTGTCTGTCTCTCCTATCTCACCCTTCTGTTTCACTCTACTAACTTACACTTGTGTCTCACCCTTCTGTCTCATCCTACTAACTCACTAGTTTGTCTCTCCTTACTAACTCACCCTTCTGTCTCACCCCAGGTTGGCCCTTTGATGAGGTGACCTGTAAGATGGGTGGTCTGGTGCAGGGTGCCTCTGTATCTGCCTCTGTCTTCACACTCGTGGCAATCGCTATAGAGAGGTTCACACCACTCGTTTTGACATTCACATTCACATTCACATTTAAGGAAAAATTTACTTTGCTTTTGCTGTGGAGGATAGTTATAGCAATAAGTCAGCCAATGAGACATTGGACTGTTTGTGTCAAATACCTGCTATACTTTGTATGTGCTTCAAGTTCTGCACAGCAAGATCTCTGGCTTACTTCACTGACACCTAAACAGACATTATTGTGTAGTTTGTAGTGTAGTTTACGGTTTCAATCCTGTGATTGTTTGTGATAAAGAAAAGCATTATGAAAACTACAGTGATTTAGAGTTTCTTATAAAACATCGCTACATGTACATGGAAATGGAAACGTGTTTTCTGTGGTGTCTTCCAGGTTCCGCTGCATTGTATATCCTTTCCAGCAGAAACTCACACTGCACCAGGCAACCATCACCATAGCCTTCATCTGGGCCCTGGCTATCATTATCATGTGCCCTTCAGCCATCACGCTGACAGTTTCCCACGATGCCTTTCACTTCATGGTGGACCGGGACAACTCCACTTATCCACTGTACACCTGCTGGGAGGCGTGGCCAGATTTGAGCATGAAGAAAATCTACACTATGGTGCTCTTCTCTCACATCTACCTGGTGCCTGTGACACTCATCGCAGTCATGTACACACGCATTGCCCTGAAGCTCTTCACATCGCCCGCACTCATCCAGGGTGGCCAGCCCGAGGACGAGGTCCGCCGGGTCGACTGCAGGAAGATCCGCGTGGTCAACATGCTCCTGATGGTGGCGCTGCTGTTCACCGTGTCCTGGCTTCCACTGTGGATCATCATCCTGCTGACAGACTACGGGAACATGAGTTCGAGCCAGCTCAACATTCTGGCCGTGTACGTGTACCCATTTGCACATTGGCTGGCTTTCTTCAACAGTAGCATCAACCCCATTGTCTACGGATACTTCAATGAGAACTTCCGCCGAGGCTTCCAGGCTGTGTTTAAATTTGGCCTGTGCCTGGTGGAGGCTTCGCCCCAACCCTCTGCCGCTGGTGCCATGGAAACAGGATGCAAGAAGGGGGCATGGAAACGGAACCGGGTGTTTGTGGATGGCCGGATGGGCGAGAGGGCAAATGACACAACAAATGGGACTAGAGAGTTCCGTAATGGAGAGATGCAGAATGAACTGGTGCTAGAAGACCTGGAATGAGCAATGAGGCGGAAGACGTTGTACAGCACCTCTGGAGTTGAGAGGGTTAAGGGTCTTGAGAGGGTTAAAGGTCTTGAGAGGGTTAAGGGTCTTGAGAGGGTTAAAGGTCTTGAGAGGGTTAAGGGTCTTGAGAGGGATAACGGTCTTGAGAGGGTTAAGGGTCTTGAGAGGGTTAAAGATCTTGAGAGGTTTAAGTGTCTTGAGAGGGTTAAGGGTCTTGATAGGGTTAAAGGTCTTGAGAGGGGTAAAGGTCTTGAGAGGGTTAAGGGTCTTGAGAAGGTTAAAGGTCTGGAGAGCGTTGAGGGTCTTGAAAGCGTTGAGCATCTTGCTCAAGGGCCCAACAGTGATGCAATGGCAGAGCTGGGATTTAAACCTGCAACCTTCCTGAGAGCCCAGAGCCACTATGCTACCACTACAACTTGGACAAACAGTACTGATGTAACTCTGTCCAAACACTTGTGAACAGTACCGATACAGTACAATTTATTAATTGTGTAAGTAATGCACTCACTTAAAATGTCACAAGACCAGAACTAAACGAATGACTCCATAGACCCCACAGCATGTTGATACTGTGCATTAAGCGTGAATTATGAAAATAAACATTTGTGTGTGTTATTGATGTCCTCACAGCACGTCAGCAAGGTTATGTAATTGTGGTGTATTAAATATGTTTATTACAGTGATACTATGAGAGATGTATTTGTGGCAGCAGTCAAGGTTTCATATTGCTGTGCATCTGCTGTGACACCAGTCCTGGTTTGTGTGGAGTGGTGTGTAAACTGTTTTAACTTCACTATAACAGCCTACTCTACATAGAATTCTCATCGACCAGGCTGTAATGCTGACTATAAAAATGTATATAATACTGAATACATTTACTGTTTCTCTAGATTTTAATGCTGAATAAAAGAATATAATACTGAATACATTAAATGTTGCTTTGTGAAAGGCTCAGGAGATAAACAAACATGTCTCTTCGAAAGCAGTAATAGGGATTGTTCCTGTCTTCATTTGTTCTTCTTGTATTTGGACTCTGGTCCTTTGGGTGTCTGAGTTTTTGTCCAAGTTCATTTGGAAGGTGATTGAAGAACGACGTGGCAGGCTGCTTGAACCGTCACTGTGGGGATGGGTGGAGCAGCCACACTTCCTAGCCAGGAACATGTCTGCCCTTGGTGACTGTATGACTTTAACAAGGCTTGTGACATCTTACACCTGGATCCCACCCATGGAGTGATGGTTTCTCTGTCATTCTCCTTCAGTCCAGTCACCTTGACATAACGACCTGGTTTAAAACACAACGAGCAGTAGGTTATCTGTTAGAATTGGTAGCTTTATTCATTTGTAGTTATATGCACTCAGTTTGAATTAGAAATATTTAAGACGTTAAAGCATCTTGGCAATTAAAACATCTAATTTTGGAAAAAATAATTTAAAAAATAATTTAAATATCTTTGAGTCCCACTGTGGTATGGTGCACTGTAACATTTGGCTGGTTTATTAAGTAATTCATGTAGGGCTTCAGTAGTTATTAAAGTAGTCTCTTTGTTTTCCTTGTAACATCAATCTGTTTGACGTCAGACTTTTTAGCTCCTATGTTCTGTCTGCAGATACACAGTATACTGCAGGTATACAGAATACTGCAGGAACACAGAACACTGCAGTGTTACTCGTATCACCTGTGTCTCGTTAGGGTGTGCATATAAGCGTGTGCATGTCACTATGTCTTTGTCGGTCAATGGTTCGTGTCGTTGATTCGTCGTGGGTAAGCTGTGTCTTATGTTTGTCTTTGTTTTTGAACTGAAACCGAAAAAAAACTAACGCGCGTTGGAGTCCGTGTCGCTTGTTTCAGCTCTCCGGGACTCTAAACGTGACAGGTGTACAGGATAAAACATATAGAGATATAGGTGTACAGCATAAAACATATAGAGATATAGGTGTAAAGGCTAAAAACATATAGAGACTGTCAGGTATGTCGGGTCCGACAGTACCGCGGCCGACCTGTAGATGTCTCACTTCCCAGGGTGCCGTGTTTATGGAAATTTCCGTTCACACCTGTTCCTCGTCCAGTTCATCAGCACCCATATATTAGGTTCCCCACTCCTCGTACACTTTGAAGTATTGCCAAACCTGTTTGGATACCGAGTGGTCACTTTGTCTTTGTTGTTCTGGTTTTTGGATCGGTCCTCTTGCCTGTTCCTGGTTTATGTCTTTTTGCCCTGTTGTACCTCTGCCTGTTCTTGTTGCCTTCTTTGGTTTGTTGACTCCCTGCCTGTTTTTTTGGATACTGTTTTTGCCTCGCCCCTTTTGTACCTTTGCACTCTCTGACCTGGTTACCGATCCTGTGTACGTATCTGACCCAGCTCTATGCCTGTTCCAATAAATATATCTTAGTCATATTCCTGCGTATGGATCCTTCTCTGCCCCACACCCTGGAATGTTAGAGATATAGATGTATAGGATAAAAACATATAGGTGTTTCTCAAAAGACAAGGTTAGATCTTTTGAGTTCTTTATTCTCAATGTGTACAATTCATCATCAACCAAGAAAATGTCACAGTCGTTCATTCTAGTCACCGTTTCCCGCCCCCAGGTCTTTACTAGGAGATTTTGCAAGAATTTTATGACCTTTCATCTACTATAGTACTCTTATCGAATAAGGCAATTATGGTTGGTGATTTTAGTATTCACTTTGAAAATATGCAAGACTCTTTTAAAATTAACTTTAATTCATTCTTGATTCCAGAATGTAGTGGAGCCTCAACATAATTGTAACCATTCATGTGACATAATCCTGTCTCTTGGTATGAACTTGGATAATTTAGTAATCCTTCCTCAAAGTGATGCAGTATCTGACCACATCTTTACAACAAGAAGTGTATCTGAACTATATTTATTGGCTGCTCTGTTATTAAAGTGCTAAAATGCTACTGTAGTTACATTTATTGATACGTTATCAAACCTAAACATTGATTTACCTGTGGATCCAGAATGACATGAGCAAAAATAACTGAGTACATGGAGAATTAATTTTGTATAGCTTTAGACAAGGTTGCTCCATCTCAAATTTTAAAAAATGAGACAGAGGAGAATAGCACCTTGATATGATTGTGTTGTCTGAAGCAAACTGCATGAAGCTTGGAATGGAAATGGAACTGCTAAATCAGAGGTTTTTAAAATATAAGAGAAAAATAGCCTTACTGAATATAAGCATTACCTCATAGCGGCAAAATCACTATATTTATCATCTTTAATAGAAAAAATAAAAACAGCCCCAGATTTTCCTATTTAATAAGATTATTTTTGTTTTCATATTTATTTAATATGAATCTGCACATCAAAACTGAACTAAACTAAATGGGTTTGGTGGAGGTTGTTACTGTGAAGAGGTCCAACATCCTATTAGCTGAAGGAGTTCAAATACTTTTACACCCATGAAATTTGTGTTTTTCTTAAATCAACCACTTTTGTTAAATAAAGAATGACAACATAATCATTTATTTTGTTTGAGTCCATTATTGGAAAGTCAGTAACTTAACATTTAATAAGGTTATTTTTGTATTTTTAACAAAAAATCTGATCACTGTAGAATTCACTTAAGTAACACTGTACATATGCTAATCCTATTAATACCCATATAATTAACAGGCTGTGTAAAGGGCTGTGCAAAGGATATAAAAAACTGGAAGGCAACCAACTTCCTCCTTCTGAGTTTCTATTGCTCTAACCCAAAGCAGCAAGAGACAATGTGTCTAATATTATATTAAATTGTCACGGGAGGGATCCCGGAGAGCAGCAAAAAAAAAAGAAAAGCGAAACAGAACTGCCGAGCATGGAACAAACGACGTTTAATTTCAGTTTCGTTCTACGTACATGAACAAATCGACAGGGCAGACCCAATATCGACAAAGACTCAGTGCCACATACACGCTTTAATACACTCACCCTAACGAGACACAGGTGACAACGAGACCAATCACACACACCACTCCCACGACACAGCCAGACATACACACCACGCTGACGCCACTACAGAGCACACCCCCACACAGACACGCCCACGCCGACACAAGACAGGGGAGGAGGCCAGGGCGGCCACCGTGACATAAATGTAACTAATATTCTACTAAATCTTGACGACTTTTCAGAAACACCCAAACGGATAAAAATGCAAATTAGGTGTTATTAATAACACACTGATTTTTCATTTGCCACTCACATATTTAATGTAACAAAAACTGCCTTTTCCATTTATGTAATATTGCTAAATTGAGACATAGACTTTCCTCATCGGATACAGAGAAATTGGTCCATGCTTTTCTCTCATCAAGATTGGACTAGTGATATGGTCTGATAATTGGATGCTCTAAAAACGTATTAAACAAACTCCAACTCATACAGAATGCAGCAGCCAAAGTCCTAGAAAATATGACCACATTACCTCTGCTCCTTCGTTTTTGCTACCAGTTAAATTGATTGGTTTTAAAATGATCCTGTTGACATACAAAGCCTTGAATGGTTTGGCTCGACAGTATCTGAGTGAACCCATTGCATGCTATAACCCACCTCCCCTACATCACTCTCTAAATGCAGGTTTCTTCTTGTTCCCAGAATCAGTAACATTACAGCCAGGGCTAGAACCTCTTCTCCCATAATGTTCCTCAAACTTTTAATTAGTTTTGGGCTCTGTTCCTTTATATACAGCAAAAATAAAACATCAAAAAAATGTCATAACATCATAAAAATATATATGTATAACTGTTTATTAGTTGGTCTGCCCATTAAAGGATGGGTTCCCTCTTGAGTCTTGGTCCTCCCAAGGTTTCTTTCTAATTTCCACTCAGTGTGTTCATCCTTGCCACTATCGCCCCAGCTTGCTCACTGGGGATCTGTGCTGTAAAAAGCAGTATATAAATAAATTTGACTTGGGCTATGTTTTTTCTGCCCATGCAAAAGCTGAAGTTACCTAGGCAACCTTCTCAGGTTCAATGATTCTGCCCACTGGGATACAGTAAGAATCCTGGTTCATGCAGACATAACTGTATCGGACAGAGGCCTGGTTCATGCAGACTTGTCTGTAATGGCATTGGAATGCAGTAACTGGGCTCAGATGAGAGGGCTCAGATGAGAGAATTTAGATGAGGGAGCTTAGATGAGGGAGCTTAGATGAGGGAGCTTAGATGAGGGAGCTTAGATGAGGGAGCTTAGATGAGGGAGCTTAGATGAGAGATCTTGGATGACAGAGCTTAGATGAGCATTCTGCTCTGTTGGGTGCAAAAACAGGAATGACTTTCTCAGATTTATTTAAGTTTGCCCAAGGTGTCAAAATTCTTGGCTATGTAGCAACTTTTTATTGTGCGACTTGCATAAGTCTGAACTAAGTTAATGCATCAATCTCAGTCATAGACCTGCTCCCATTCTCCAGCACTCTGTCACTGGACTCAGGACTGTCCCAGTGTCTCCAGCACTCTGTCACTGGACTCAGGACTGTCCCAGTGTCTCCAGCACTCTGTCACTGGACTCAGGACTGGCCCAGTGTCTCCAGCTCTCTGTCACTGGACTCAGGACTGGCCCAGTGTCTCCAGCTCTCTGTCACTGGACTCAGGACTGGCCCAGTGTCTCCAGCTCTCTGTCACTGGACTCAGGATTGGCCCAGTGTCTCCAGCTCTCTGTCACTGGACTCAGGACTGGCCCAGTGTCCAGACAGGACACTGCAGGGGATGGAGCTTTCAGTCTCATGACCCCTGAACTGTTTTCCACAATCGCTTAAACCTTGTTCTTCACTTTATCTTAAGGCCTGTTTCATTTTCCATCATCTTCAGTCTTGTTCTCCCACCATCTTACAAAAACTAGTGTTTAGGTGATAATCATGCTTTTGAAGATGGTGCACGGCCCTGGGAATAACCTTGATGAAGGTTGGGGTTAACCTTGATGAAGGCTCTCTCTTAGAGGTTCTTAATGTTGACCTCAAAAATAAAAGAAGATAAGTGACGAGCACCTGTTTCTCATACAGGCCTTGTGGGTTTATACCTGTCTGTTTCTGCCAAAATCGGTGCAAAGAAAAAGAAAAACAATGTTAAAACAGAAGTTCTTATTATTTGCTTTGAATTGGCCTTTAAAAGCTTATTACCCTTTATTGGTACGTTTTCATTCTCAGATATTAAGACCTTAATACTCACTGTCTTTTCACTGAGGGCAGTATTGCTTTCTGTTTCTTTTTTTTTTAATCTCAGAGGAATCAAAGCCAGACCTTCAGGCAAACTGCAGACGTGCCTAAACACACTTGTTGAGTGTGTGCTGATCTCTGTATTGTGACAGTGATCATGTATTATATACCGAACTGGATGAATTAGCATGTTAATATACTGCACTGGACCCATTAGCATGTTGATATTAGCGTGTTGATATACTGAACTGGATACATTAGCATGTTGTTATACTGAACTGGATACATTAGCATGTTGTTATACTGAACTGTATACATTAGTGTGATGATATATTGACCTGGATTCATTAGCATATTAATATACTGAACTGGATGTATTAGTGTGTTAATATACCGAACTGGATCCATTAGCGTGTTAATATACCGAACTGGATCCATTAGCGTGTTAATATACCGAACTGGATCCATTAGCGTGTTAATATACCGAACTGGATCCATTAGCGTGTTTATATACTGAACTGGATCAATTATCATGTTGATGTACTGAACTGGATGCGATAAATGTTCTGTTCTAAATCCTTGATACTTTTGATTTACTGTTACTGCCTTTTAATGGATTTCTTCATTCTTCATTCTTCTTTCTCAGAAGTTGCCTTTGTTCAAAATATATGCACTGATATCCTTGAAGATGGGTCCCTTCAGAAGTACATAGACAGAGTTTTAGCCAGAGGATTCAGCTAAATGCAAAATCCATCAAATACAAAGAAGTTATATATCTCACTCTTAGCAAGGTACACTTCCTGCTGATCTTCCTGCTGAATTTCGTTTTAAAAATAATAGCTCTATTAACATTAAATCAAACCGAATGATTCAGACGCTGATCTGAACAAGCCTTGTTCTGCCCACAGTGTTCAACCACTCTGGCACCTGCTGAAGTGCTGCAGCAGTTAATCTATCCCAGCACCACAAGGCCCCCCCTGCAGGCCACTGTATGTTATAACACAATCCTTGAGAAGACATGCAGATGGGTGGAACCAGGGGAGAGTGAAGAATGTTGAAATTCAGTTGATTCTGTCAGTTTCCTTTCATCTTCATTTGATGGATTTATTCATATTAATTCATGTGTCTGTGTTAATGCATATACAACATGAAGTGTCATGTTACAGCCTGTTATCCCAAGGCTCTCTGGGAAAATGAATTATTCATAAAAGTCATCATCGAAACCCACACGCTTCTGTCTAAAATGGAGTGTTAGGCCAGTGCCCATTTGCTGCAGTGACTTTCTTTGTGTCAAAAATTAAAGCGACACACTGGACTTCCTGCAAAGTGAGAGCTGGGTCAGATCTGTCTGCTCCTGAGCACTCCCTCTGTGATTTCACTGAGAACTCTGCCTAGAAATGGGCTTTTGATGCAATTATCTCAGGGTACACTGGCCTCTGTCAAGAACACAGGCAGCAAGCTGTGCTGTATTACAGATAACATTCAAAAATAAAGAACATGAGAGGGAATGTGTTATTGTGAATAATATCACAGCTGTGAACTGAAGAAGACTTTGAAAAGCCTCTGAAATGATTTTAAAAGCTAAAGTCTAATAGCCTTTCACAACTAAAGTCAGTGATTCTGTAAGCACTGGGCATCGTGCAGAGTCACTATTTGTAAGACTGCATGTAGATGCTCAGCCTCCCCAGAGTCTCCTGTGTGTCTCTCCTCTGCCACTAAAGTCATTCCTGTACCCACTTCGCTGCCTCCTGTTTGGTGTAATAGGGAGCTCACCTATTGATTGGTGCTGGAGGGAGCTCACCTATTGGTTGGTGATAATGTCCACATCACTATTTGAAAAAGATGAGACAAAAAAACTCATGATGGTTAAACACAGTTTAACTTAAGACCATCCTGAGCACCAAATGATGACGAGTGTGTGGCATAACTGACGAAGCTCTCAGGATTTTATTCCCACATCGGAAATGTGTCTGTGTCAGTAAAATCGCTGCATATCTTGAATACGAAAATTTGTATGTTGAAAGTTCGTCTTGTAGAGTTCGGCTCATAGAGTCCCGAAAAATATCTGATATCTGTCTGCAATTTAGCAAGTTCAAATCTTGTCGTTATGATTGGCAGTGAGTGTGGGGTCGAGGAGCAATCAATGAGAGCACAAGATATGGAATAAGAAACCCGGAGGGAGGAGTTACAAAATGACCCTTTAACTGAGAGACTGCCTGAAGCAGAGACCACTGAATAAGATTCACCCACTGGTGAATGACTGGGCCAGAATGCCCAATTACTCAGAGGTTGTAAGGACAGGTGAAATCAATGGCTCAGGTTGTTCGGATGGATGCGTCAAACATGGAGTACAAGTTTGAGTGAGGCTGCTCTGGTGAGTATTATTAATGATGTGCTAATTTCAGGAACTTCTCAGATTGAAAATCAAATTCTAAACCTGCCAATTTGTAGAATACACTCTTCTTCAGGCAGTGGTGCAGAAAGATAAATGGCACTAGTTTTAATAGACTTTATGGGTGTTTTGTTGCCCCCTAGTGGACATTGGGCACAATCACACACAGAGCAGGTACTCTGTTACCTCTGTAACAGAGCTACACTGTTACCCCTCTGACTATATGGATCTTTTCCACCTTTTTTTAAATGATTGAACTAAAAGTTTTATGATCCACCCCCTTTTTTGGTGGGGGAGGGGGGCAAAGAAAACAAAACCAGAGCATCAACAACACTGCAGAGAAAAGTTTTACTTCCAACAGTTTATTAACACTATCCCTCACCACACAGCTGAAGAGAAGCACACCTTCACACACACCTTCACACAAACCTTCACACACCTTCATACGCACCTTCACACACTTTCACACACATCTTCACACAGAATAAAGCAAACAGTGGTGAAAAAGCACCCTCAGAATAATCACATAAAAAGACATGGAACTGAGAAGAATGTAGTCAATAAAACATAATTTCTCAAAATGGAAGACAAATATCATAATACAGGAGTCACTTTGCTCAAATACACAGCTAATCATGTTAGCACGATGCTAATGGTGCAGTACAAACAGGTGTTTTAGACCAGGCACTGGTAGTGATGTTCAAAGCAAAAATATGTCACAAATATGTATTTCTTCAGTATTATTACTATACCACAGCTTCAGTCTGAAATGTAGACAGAGGTTACGGGTTTATTTGACCACCTGGTATCTCCCCAGGCTTTTTTGAAATTGTCACAACAATGTATAATAACAAACAAAAGTAAAACCACAACTGTTATCACACAGGTTATTTACAAGTGCTAGTTACAGGTTAGTAAAATAAATTCAAGGTTATTCAGTCAAAGAGACAAATATGGATTATGGTATTGAACTGGCTCAGTGAACAGGTGACTTATGAAGGTACACTGACCTGGGATCAGTAAACAGATGACTGATGACTGACTGATGGTCAGCCTCCGGGAGAGTGACAGACAAATCATTTTATCATCACTTTAAAAACTGCATTTTGCATGAGATTTAAGATTAAAAATGACTCTCACATACACAGAAGCTTTCTAAATTAATGTTATAAAAAACATTAGATTTATCAATTAAAAAACTAAACCAAACTAATAGAAAAAACATATTGTGAAACCCTAAAAATTCAGATTTTTAATATTTAATGCAATATGAAATTTCAGAAAAATAAAATTAGCAAAGGCTTAAGAATCAGGGATGTGAAAAGACTAATTTGATCTTCAGAGAGGAATGAAATCAGTAGGTCACAGTACTGGACAACTGCAATACAGTGCCATTCTGATATAGCAAGGACACACACACATACACACACACACACACACACACACACACACACACAGGTCGTTCTGGCAGGTATCACATGCACTGGGCGATATGTGATGATGATGATGATAGGAGATGAAGTTTAGGCCCGGAAGTCCTCTCCAAAGTGTCTTATCTGGTCCTCCGTCATCGAGAGGAAGGTAGCACGCATACTTGGGGAGTACTGCAAAAGCCACCCCCACACACACACATACAGATATGCATGCACGCACGCACGCACACACACACCCACACAGAGATATGCACGCAGACACATGCACAAGTTATGCACAAGTTCTATTTGCGATGATTTTACATAGTTCTGAATCTTGTACAGTTCAAGCACAAACGTATGACAGACACCAGTAATCATGGTTTTATGTGCCAGTAAATTTTAGCACTTGGTAAATATAAGATTAACAGATGATAGCAGGTTAGTAGGACTATCTTTAAAGACTGTGGATATTTGATTCTTTACTAAAGGCTCTAATACAAAGAAAGGCCACTTCATTTTTTGCTGGTTATTTCTACTGCTACATTAAATACAGGTAAACATACATCAATTCAAAATGAAACTGATGGCCTTAAAGTTTTATATGCATCATACGTGCTTGAGCTGCTGCCATGATGAAACCTACACATAAATTATAGCACATTACACAAGATCTCCTGAAGGTTCTGAACTACAAACAATCGAGAGGGAGAGAGAGAAAGAGGGACCTTGGACTGTGTGAGCTTGGTGAAGAAAAACCTCATGATCTTAAAAGGCTGTGTATTCAATGGTGTGTGTCTCTGAGGACGTGTGTGTCTCATCCATCTGCCACCCCTTGGGTTTGTATAATGTTCTGAGTGTTCTGGTAAAAAGGGTCTGATGTGTAAATAGCTATCACAGGCTGCTGTCCATGTTTAACTCATGAATGAACCTACACTGCTATGTGTACTCGGGATCAGCTATGAGGGGGAGGAGCGTTAGCCTTTTGGTTTTAAAGCAACATTGTGAACAGGTCCATTACAGGTCCACTGTCCAACACACACACACACACACACACGCGCACACACACACATGCACGCACACGCACACACACACACACACACACAAGAAGAAAAGACAAAGAGAAACGATGGATAAGTGTGAGATGTGTGTGTGGGAAGAGCAGGAGATGACAGATGCACAGACATGGAGAGAGAGACTAAAGCAACTTACTCGGGTTCTATATGGCTGGGAGTATATCCCCGAAAAAGTAGGAAAAAAATAAACAAACACACATACAACACAAACACATACAAAGAAAGAAAAACGCATAAAGAGACTTTTAGCTGAAAAAAGAGGTAAGTGATGTTCATTTGAATGACAGCAGAAAACAAGACGTGGAGAGCAAGTGTGCTGTAAACCCTCAGTTACAGGACTGAGCTGTAAACCCTCAGTGACGGGACTGAGCTGTAAACCCTCAGTGACGGGACTGAGCTGTAAACCCTCAGTGACGGGACTGAGCTGTAAACCCTCAGTGACGGGACTGAGCTGTAAACCCTCAGTGACGGGACTGAGCTGTAAACCCTCAGT
>JAOXYF010020915.1:3701-20786 GCA_028565775.1 Sternarchorhynchus goeldii
TGAATAAATGAGGAGTGTAGTTTGGACATTAAGGATGTAGGTGAGAAAGGTAGTGAATAAATGAGGAGTGTAGTTTGGACATTAAGGATGTAGGTGAGAAAGGTAGTGAATAAATGAGGAGTGTAGTTTGAACATTAAGGATGTAGGTGAGAATAGGAGTGAAGATGGTATCAATGCTACATCAGTGATGAGCACAGAGTCGATAGATTCACTTATCCGGTCCTCCCAAACTGGAAACTGCTGTGTGTGTGTGTGTGTGTGTGTGTGTGTGTGTGTGTGTGTGTGTTAGTGAATACATTTCTTGTAACTGTAGTCTGAAATAGGAAGGGTGGATTACAGTCCTCATTGTTTTTGCCATTGTCATTCATAATTCCAAGTGACCTTTCTGTCTGTAGAAGACGTTGGTCCTCCAAAACGACACTGAATGTACATTGATATGTGTTACACAAGTGACTTTCATCACCAACAACACATAATGCCACAATCATCGTGTCAAAACTGGCAAAAAGGACAATGCCTCACATGTTGCCCTGGAGGATGGTAATCAGTTCATCAGCTGAACACGATCCAATCAAGTAGGTGAATCAGTCCACTGTTGTCCTGGTGTTGTTTTGCCACACCATTGGCATTATTTGAAAAGCAAAATAAATTCTCATTTTCATTTAAGTCTCATGGCTACAAATCACATATGAATCTGGGTCTGGATCCTAGCATTACTATCATCTTAAATGCGAGAGTGTTCCGTGCAATACTTTCTCTACTCTTTAGTCATTCTTCACATCAACAGCCAAGAGCCAACCATGAGGTAATGTAACTTCTTACATTTGTTGGAAAAGGGCATTTTTTTTAGTAGCATGTGAGAGTGAATTGTGCTCAGAGATGGTTGAGTAAATCCTATTCTAAATATGAACCCCAATTAGAAGTCACACACTTTTAGGAGAATGGTACAAATGTGGGGATTTCTAAATCACTCGGTTCTAATATCTATTTCCTCTTCATTTCTTGTGTGCATTTCTCTATTAATCTCTGTCTGAGCATTATCAGTCTGTTTGCAGTTTCTGTCATCAGGAATTATCATTTTTCTAAATCAGAGGAATGACGTGAATCTTGTTGAGTGGACATGTTTGTGTGTGTGTGTGTGTGTGTGTGTGTGTGTCTGTGTGAGAGAGAGGAATCTGTGACAAACAGGAGAATCTCATTAGGAAGCTGACAAGAGATGATCCATTGCTCCTCCTTTGCAGAGGAGAGAAGAATAACCCCATCCTGTCTAAACACATTACTGCCCATCCCATGCACCAGTGGGTACCTCCAGCACACACACACACACACACACACACATGCAGTCACAGGCAAGGCAAGACAAGGCAAAGAGTGTATTTGTATAGCACTTTTCATACACATTGGCAATTCAAACAGTGGAATAAAAAACTATAATAACAGAGAATTAAATCCTGAAATCTAACACCTCATGACATTTTTCTTCATGAAAATTTATTTAAATAGAAAAAACTAAAAGTAAAAAAATTACAAGCTATTGATTTAATTAGCAATGACAGAAGCAATGATTTACTTCATGGATTCATGGATTGAATGATTTACTTCATGGATTCATGGATTGAATGATTTACTTCATGGATTCATGGATTGCTCCCATAACAGCAATCTGTGAGATCATATGTAATATACAATTAATCTTTCAGTACAACATGTATAGCCCTCTTATCTCTCCCTACACACACCTTCTAACCCCCCACCCAACAGACATCCATGTTCACACACACACACAATGCTGTAAATATGACTATTTTTATATTTACATTACCCTAATTATTTTAGTCTTTCTCCCTCACACACACACACACAGTAGCAGTGGAGAAGAGCTGTCTTTAATGCTGCTGAGGTGCCCACAGCTGTTCTCCACAAACTCAGGCATCAGTTTCCAGCCTTCCACACTGCTGAATCAAGCCTTCCACACTGCTTCTTAAAGCCAGCACACACACTTAGTAGCACACACACGCATGCGCGCACACACACACACACACACACACACACACACTGCAATGTGAACTCATAAGCTGGAACCAAAAGGACGGTATGTTCTTGAAACAGTCCAGCTGGAAACGTTATTAAATGTATTTAATTCAATTAAATTTTTATCAAACTGAAACAATTACATTGTATTATCCAACAATTATATTGTATTATTCATTTATAGGACTCAAGTAGAAGATTTAATCAGCAATGTTCAAGTCCAGTTTTCGTTATTTCATTAGAGTTAAAAAAATATTGGTGAGATACATAATGGTGTTTAATTAACCATACAAAAAAAAAAAAAACATGTGCACACACACACACACACACACACACAAATCTAATTTTCAGACTAGCCATATTTGCCCTTTATACTTTGAACTGTGTAGCAAATTCAATCAGCAAAATTTTAGACTTTTCACATCAGTCAGTTTATTCGTTCAGCAATATCCAGCTCTCTCTGATGTTATAGACTAGTGATCTCCATACTTCTCTATCGATTATCATCTCTGTTATGTCCCTATCAGTATCGGCTCTGATGCTCTGATGCTGTCCTCGTCTGCCTCTTCGTCTGGTTCTGCTATCCATGTTCAGGATCACAGATTCCTCTAACAGCAAATTTCCACAAATTATACAACCACAGCATTTTACTTTTATCTTACTTGTGATCTAGAGCTGTATCTACCCTTAGACATGACACTGGCTTTATACTATTTATTTCTTCACAGTTAATTTTGTGACTAACTGTGCATTTACAGTAATCAACAATCCTCCTTCTGGCTTTTTCAGAGTGCATAATAGTAATGACTAGCCTGAAATTTATACACACACACACACACACACACACACACACACACACACACACACATACATAAAACACACCCGTTTAAAATCGCACAACAAAAATGGATTCTAGGCATGTTTAAACTGTTAATGCATACATAATCCTGAGAACCATGACTTGAGCAAGTATAATTTAGGCTTTCACTAGTAATGCCTAAATCACAATTATAAGTTGCTTTGGATAAAAAACATTACCCTAATGCTGTAACTGTAAGGCATGCCTACTGCTGTCTGAGCTCCCCTGGAAACTAGGTTTCTCTCTCTGGGGGACTCTGCAGTGCAAAAGTAAATTCTAATTAATAATGTTACCATCCACTGCTGAATCAGACCACTGCAGTCATGCAATCCTCTGCTAAACTGTGGTCATTGCAGTATGAGATGCATCAGGTTATGGGAGTGTGTTCAAGGCCAGTGCACTTTTTGTACAGGTGAATAATTATAGAGATTTAGCTCTGTAACCTTATAAAAGATTTTGCTCTGATCTGTAAGTCCAACATCAAGTTCTTCCAGTCTCATCTGCAGTCAGACGTTTTATAGCCAGCAGGTACTTTTATTTGTATGTATTTAAGCCTTGATGGAAGTAGGAAAAACCTGGAAAATTTGAATGACCTGGGAAAAAAACTGAAAAAAATTAAAGACCTAAAGAGTTTGGTGTGTGCATGTGTGCGTGTTTTACACAGGTTAAAGTTGGAGTTAGATTTAGGTGTAGGAATAGTTCTATGGACCCACAGTGAGAGGTGGGTGTAGGTGTGTGTGGTGGATGTAACTGAAGGGAATGTTGAACAAAGGGAGTTCCTATGATTGTCAAATGGTGGATGACATTTTTAACCAGGATTTCAGGTCTTTAAACTTTTCCATTTGACTTAACACACACACACACACACACACACACACACACACACACACACACACACACATACATACAGTATCAATCTAAAAATATTGTTTGATATATAGTTAATTTTGCCTAGTGGCAGTTGATATCAAATCACAAATATAAATGCAGTGGAATGTGTGAACTTGTGTGTGTGTGTGTGTGTGTGTGTGTGTGTGTGTGTGTGTGCACCCTTGAGCCATGCCATATATCTGAAACCCTCCTGCACATTTTGATCTGTCTAGACCACAAAAGGGCATCACAAAAGCTCATTCTCTTTCTCTCCATCAACCTTTCTTTCACTTCTCTCTCCATCTCTTTTTCTGTCTCTTTTCCTTTGTCTCTCAAATCAAGTCAAAAGGGTTTCAATGGCATGACCTGAGAAAAGTACAATATCGCCAAGATGCTGACAGTTTAGTTTCATAATATGAATAAGCTTAAAATTCAAAAACCAGTTAGTACCTTTACTAAAACTTCAGCAAAACAAAAATAATAATTACAACAAAACCACAACCAACACAACCAATACTAGTATAAAAGTATTATTACTGTCAGCTAATAAGCTGTTATATTAAAAAAATAACTAAATATATTTAGCAAATACAACTGGTGTTGGTATGTCTATGTAGAGAGTGTGCGCGCGTGTGTGTATGTAGGGGTTTTTCAATAAGAGTTACTGTGTGTCCTGCTCTGAGAAAGATTTTTTTTTTTTTAAATCATTTAAATTTGATGTTGTTTTGCATGTTTAATGAAAAATTCTTCCCCATGGAAGTTTTTAACATTTTTCACAATAAAAGAGAGAGAGAGTACATCTGTGTCTCAGCGTCACCTCTCTGCACACACATTCTCTCCACTTTGGGCAGCAGCTCTAGTGTCTCTGCATTGCATTTCTGACAGTACGGAGATGCCATACTCTCTGTTTACATACTCTCTGTTTAAGGCTTAGTAACAATTTAATTTACTTTTTTAATTTTAGTTTCATAGTTCCATTGTTCCAAATAGTTGTTTTACTGATTTATAATCTGATTTATGATTAGATTTGGTGGTAAAGTAGTTCTAGCCTGAAGCTGGTCTCTGTTGGAACCATTTCAGTGTTAGTGAGGCCCAGAGCCAGCTGACTAGGGGAGTCTCTTTTCAGGTTTCAATTTGTGGTTCTCTGGTAAACAGTCTCTGGTATTGACAAGAGAAACCAATCTATTTATTTTCTGCATACATTGAATGGTGAACTGACTGGTCATTTGAATCATTTGGCAAAACTCTGCATGCAAATTCTGTATTTCTGTCGGATGTTTGTCCATTTTAGCACTGGAGCCCATACCTTGGTTCCTTACAGCACAATGTGTTGTGTTACACTGTAAAATAATGTGCAGCAAACTGGAATAGCTAATACCATTGTTGCAGAATCTCTCCTCTAGTGCACATAGCATTCAGCTACCTATACTTCACTGTGTGAAAACTAATGAAATTTGTCTCTCGCTTTGTATCTTTTTCTTTGTGTGTCTGTAAGTACTTTACTCATAAACCGTACTCTGAATCCAACTCTGAGGTTTGGGATACACTCCAAAGCGTACTTTGTATAAGTGTTAAACGTTGGTTGTGATAATGGTGTGGGTACAGTATCATTTGCACACATTAGACGGCTTGATTTGAGCTCAACACCTTCTTATAGCCCCACTAAAGCTGATCAACTTTGCTAATCGTCCTTTCCTTTACAAACGGATCCTTCCTCCATGACGAAGGGTCATAGCACCCATCATGTTAATGTTGCCAAAAAATGACATTCAATTCAGATTGCCTCTAGTACTCAGATCACATTCCAAAGGATCCTCAACTGTACATATGCGTTATTTTTATTTCTAAATTTATAGATTAAATGAATAGTTATTTATAGACAGAGAGAAGATGGGGACTAATAAGAGATGTACAGATATTCAAAACTGTAGTGAAGCATACAATGTTTCCAAATAAAGACTGACAATATATCAGTTTTTCAGGTTTAATATATATATCCCAGATTCCAATCACCTAGAATCATCTTTGCACACACACACACACACACACACACACACACACACACACACACACACACACACACACACACACACACACAACCAAGTAGCAGTACTGGCTTCTACATATGACTGTATAATTTTACATATAGCTATACGTGCTTTGAATGCCCTAGCGTTTACTGCCAGTAACTACCATGACTAGTCCATCCCAACAGGAGATTACTAGGATTATAAAAATATAGTCCAGAGCAAATTACATTGTGAAAAGTGTATGTTGTGAAAGTGGAGCATTTTGCAGCTAAGCCTAAACCTTTAGAAGGAAATGAAGGTATTAGTAGGCACTACTGAAGCATTACACAGTATAAAGACAACAGTTCATTGATCTTAAGAGGGTCTTTGCAGTTTACTTGCAGTCTCTGGTCCAGCTCAGGGCGGCCAGCCCTTGTGCTTCACTGTTGTTTTTTTTCTGTATTTGGTTATCTAACAAGCTACAATTCTTGAGCACACACCCAAGCTCTCTGAGAAGAGCAATCAGTGCCACCAGTAATCCGCTGTGGGTCGGAGAAACGTTCACCACCAAGCCAAGATCAGCTTCATGAATTCTGTTACAGTGAGTAAATATAATGAACACTGATATGAAACACATGTTCATGCTTATGAAACACTTCACTGTGCATCTTCCCACTCAGAAATGTGACTGATTCTCTGATGGAAATTCTCTCATGCATTGTGGATAATAAAATCTACAAATCTATATCACCAAATGCATCTGAAGTGTTTATTTTGCTTTAAGGGCTTGTTTTCCAAAGAGGTTTTTTATTGTTAAAGTTTTTTGTTTGTTTGCAGTGGCAGACAAACACACAACAATCCACCCCATGGAACCCATTTCACATCCCACAAGATTTTATTGAACATAAACTCTTGAACAAATACGTTTAATTTCAAGACTAATTAATGCTGATGCCTCCATATTTGTTCAAACACAGCTAGATCCTGGATGTTCAGGTAAACCAGGGCATTTCATACATTTATTATCTCATAAATACATCTGGGTCATGGGACATCCAGAGCATCCAGAGCTAGAAATTTTCTCCTCTGAAAACTTTTTTACATTTTGATATTTAGATGCAATGTTTTCATAATTTTAGACCTTTAATGACCTATATCAAATTTTGTTTATTAATTACCTAATTATTTAAATATAGTACTAATACATTGATGACAAACTCGACTGGACTAAGAACACTGATGCACTCTACAAGAAGGGCCAAAGTCATCTGAGGTCCTTCAACACCTGCCAGACTATGTTAAGGATCTTCTATGAGTCTGTGGTAGAGAGTGTTATCGTCTATACTGTTGCATGCTGGGGAAGCAGACGCCAACAGACTCCGCAAAGCCGGTGAGGTTGTGGGTGTGGAGCTGGTCTCACTGATGGCAGTGTCAGAGAGGAGGATGCTGTCTAAGCTGCAGACCATCATGGTCAATAGCTCCCACCCACTCTACAACTCGGTGAGGAAACACAGGAGCACATTCAGTTCCATACTCATTCCTCCAAGATGTACCACAGAGCACCACAGGAGGTTGTTCTTACATCAAACTCTATAACTCCTCCCTCAATGCATGACACTTTGGTTCACCTGTGCAATACTCAGTACAAACAATACTGTCCATATGTGCAATATTTTACAGGTGTAATCATGTGAACTGCTTTACTACAGGTTATTCCATGCAGACACTCTTTATTGAGCATATAGTAGCACATGAAACCACGAACATGTTGACAAAGAGCACTGTGGCACACACACACACACACACACACACACATTTAAAAACACTAAGGACAAACAATTAGGACAAGACACAAAGCAAGGAATAAACCAAAACAACATTTTGATCAACACAAAACAAACTGGAGTTCCACTCTTTTAGGGCTTGGGTCCCAAATAAAATGTCCTTACAGGCCCTGAAACGCATCAAAGACAAGTATGATATGCTGTCATGAGAGAATCTGATGTGTAGCCAGGAAGAAGTGTCACTGTGAGAGGCACCACAGTGTCTGAATGGTACCTGAAAACACACACATATATAAAACATCTAAACAATCTGCTAGAACCAAGCTACCAGGCTTAACCTTCTGCAGAGAAACTTTCCAAAAATCAGTGGCTTAAACTGGTTCCAAATGAAATTAGGCATATATTGAAATAAATGCAGGAACACTGGGAAGGTGTTCATTTTAATTGCATTGGCTCATCCTGTTAATGACAAGGGTATAAAGAGCCAGCAGGCAAATTCTTCATGAGAACACCAGTAAAGGGCAGACATTTGCCTTTAACAAATGGAAAAGGATTTTTAAGGGCAGTTTGCTGTGTGGGGGTTTTATGAATAACCACAAGACTCTTTAAAAGAGTACATTTGCAGTCTGAAAATTTACCAAATTCTTCAATAGTACATTGTTAATTGTTTAATTGAATGGAAGTGTTACGGCCAGTAAAATTACAAGCATGCATACACATACATACACATGTATACACATACATAGACATACATACACATACATACACATGTATACACATACATACACTTACATACACATGTATACACATACATACACATACATACACATACATATACATACATACACATACATACACATGTATACAAATACATACACATACATACACATGTATACACATGTATACACATGTATACACATACATACACATACATACACATGTATACACATACATACACATACATACACATACATACACATGCATACACATACATACACATGCCTACACATACATACACATACATACACATGTATACACCCAGCACCCAGACCACGCCCACCTCGTCTAGACTCGTACGATCCCAATCGCCAGCTTATTGAGCACACCTGGCGCTCATCAGGCAATGGACTACTTAGGAGCGCAGACGTGCTCCTTTCCTTGCTGTACATTGGCATTGTTTGTGATACTGCTTCGCAGCCTCTGGATAGTACCACACTGTGTTCGGTTTTTACTCACAAGTTGATCTTGCTTAGAACCAGCCACGCCGGTTACACCGGTGCATACTGCCTATCATTTACTGCTGTTCGCTTTGACCGTGTGTTTGTTTGTTTGTGCTCACCTGTCGCCCTGCCAGTAAAACCTGAACATGTTTCCCGCAGCGCCGGCCTCTGTTCCGTCTCTACCACCGTCACACATACACATGCATACACATACATACACATACATACATACACATGCATACACATGCATACACATGCATACACATGCATACACATGCATACACATACATACACATACATACACATGCATACACATGCATACACATACATACACATGCATACACATGCATACACATACATACACATACATACACATGCATACACATGCATACACATGCATACACATGCATACACATACATACACATGTATACACATGCATACACATGTATACACATACATACACATACATACACATGCATACACATACATACACATGCATACACATGCATACACATACTTACATATGCATACACATACATACATACATACATACACATGCATACACATGCATACACTTGCATACACATACATAAACATACATACACATGCATACACATACATACACATGTATACACATACATACACATACATACACATACATACATACATACATACATAAATACATACACATAAATACACATAAATACACATACATACCCATACATACACATACATACCCATACATACACATGCATACACACAGTAGTGTGCACAGAGTAAAAGTCTTTGGTTTATCGTTTTATTGATTTAATAATGGGATAATGACCATATAATTACTTCTCAGTCTCATTTCTAAGGAGTATTTAAACAGAAGAAAAATCAGGGAAAAAAAATTCTGTCCACCACTTACATTTGAGCAATAGTAGGAACCTGGCTCTCTTAAAGTCTCTTAAAGCCTGTTATACTTTAAGACTATATGAGACTACTTCAGAACACCTCAGGACAGTCTCTGCTAAAGACTTCTAGATGTGCTTATTGCCACAATGGGGGAGGAGTGCAGTTTTGGTTGTGTGTGTGTGTGTGTGTGTGTGTGTGTGTTTTCTATCTTAATAAAGAGACTGAGAAATAATTGTATATATGTCATTATATCATTGCTAAAACAACAAAGGCCTAAGACTTTTGTACAGCACTGCATGTATAATAATAAATTAAAAAATAATAAAACGTGTGTAATACGCAGCACACAAACTTGTAATCACATGACTGTATGAATTTGATATACATCTTGGATTTGGGCATCACAAGCCAACCACAGCATGACCGACTGATCAGTATGTTCAGTTTACCCACAGTCCCACCATAACACAGCCTTGACCAAACTTTACCATCCGAGAGATAACTGATCTGGTCAGGCATCAAAACAGCTCAGTACTCCCAGGTTAACAGCATGGCTGTTAAAAGCACAAAAGGCCAGTATTTACAAACACATTCATTCTATTAGTTGCTCTGTATCTCGTTTGTTGAATCTAGGATCTTCGTTCACTGGGATTGAATTGCAGTGCTTGTGAGGATGTTAAGATCTGAGGCAATAGAACAGAATTTAAAGCAATACTGATTGATTTTGTTGCAAGGATGTGACCCGACTACAATGAGAAAAACTACAGAAAAAGAACGTGAAGAGGGTGATACAGGCCAGAGAAGAACATGAAGAGGGTGATACAGGCCAGAGAAGAACGTGAAGAGGGTGATACAGGTGAGAGAAGAACGTGAAGAGGGTGATACAGGCCAGAGAAGAACGTGAAGAGGGTGATACAGGCCAGAGCAGAACGTGAAGAGGGTGATACAGGCCAGAGAAGAACGTGAAGAGGGTGATACAGGCCAGAGAAGAACGTGAAGAGGGTGATATAGGCCAGAGAAGGAGTGAGACCAAATGAGAGAAAGAGAAAAATAGAAAAAGAATCAAACAGAAAAAGGACAAAAGGCAAGAACTTCAGCTCTGTCGCTCTTTGTCTTTGTAATTCTATAGTGTCCTATATAGGGATGTCAAGATATACTGGAACTGACCACAATATTAAAAAATTATATATATATATATATCTGTTCCTTAAGGCTCTTGATGTTGAAGGACTGTCCTGGTTGACACATCTCTGCAACATCACATGGTCAGTGCCCCTGGATTGGCAAAGGGGGGTGGTGCTTCCAGAGGGTGTATTCCAAATATTGAGAAATAACACTCCTCAGCCTCCCTGGCAAAGTTTATGCAGGGGTACAGGAGAAGAGAGTCCGGCTGGTAGTCGAGCCTCAGTTACAAGAGGATTAATCTGGGTTCTGCCCTGGTCATGGAACACTGCACAAGCTTTTTACCCTTGCAAGGGTCCTGGAGGGTGTGTGGGAATTATCTCAACCAGTCCACATGTGTTTTGTGTATCTGGTGAAGTCACTTGTGGGGTTGCCAGGAGTATGGTGTATGGCCCCCCGCATGCTATGGTCCATTCAGTCCCTGTGCAAACAGAGTAGGAGCTTGGTTTACATAGCTGGCAGTAAGTTCCAGTTGGGGTTCAACACCAATATTGTCCTTTGTCTACAATTCTGTTCATAATTTTTACAGACAGAATTTCTCGGCAAAGGGGGTTGAGTATGCTAGCCTCAGAATTTTATGTCTGCTCTTTATAGATATGGTCCTGATGGCATAATCAGGCAAGGACCTCCATCTCTCACTGGGCCAGTTTGCAGCCAAGTGTGAAATGGCTTGGATGACGATCTGCACCTCTAAATTTGACATCATGGTAGTCAGCTGGAAAGTGAAGGAGTTAAAATATCTCAGGATCTATGGTCACAAGCTCTGGGTGGCTGAAAGAGCAAGTTTGTGGATACAAGTGACTGTAATGAGCTCTTTCTGCATTGTGGCTAGACTCTCCCTTAGTGACAGGGTGAGGAGCTCAGTAATCTGGTAGTGTCTCAGTGTCAAGAGGAGCCAGCTGAGGTGGTTCAGGTGTTTGGTTTGGATACCCCCTAGATGCTTTCCAGGGGAGGTGTTCTGGGCATGTCCAAGCACGAGGAGCCCCCAGAGAAGACCTAGGATATGTTGGAGAGATTATATCTCTCCACTGCCCTGGTGAATGCCTCGGAATCCTCCCAAAAGACCTGGAAGTGGTGGCAGGGGAGGGGGACGCCTGGGCGTCTTTGCATAGGCTGTTGCCTCTGCAACCCAGACCAGGATAGAAAATGGATGCATGGATGGTGTTTCCTAAGTCATCACTGCTCATTCCCCTTGTTGTGAGGTCCCTGGTTGTGTCCAATGTCTGTTTAGTCCTTGTGATGTATCTATTTCTTGTCTATTAAATACATTCTGTCCTCTTCTATCTGTTCCTTTCTGACAGTTATGGATCTAAGCCATTAACCCTGTTTCTGAATACTTATATACTCTTGTCTGTAAACATTCACTTCTGCAAGTGTGTTCGACTAAACCCTCTGAAGTGTTGCACTGATATTGTGACAGCTTTAATTCAATGTAGTTCTGGATCTCTTTTGTAGTTATATAGGTCTATAGTTCTTTAATCATGAAACTCTAGCTCTGGAACTAACCCTAACCCTAACAGCAGTTTTGTAATTCCTGAGTTCTCGGTGTAGTTTTTGTAGATCCATACCTTCATAGTTATCAGGTTCTGTTATAACTATTATTACAGTTATTACTGTTCTGTAATTCTTCAGTTTTGTGGTGCTTAAACTGTGTTGCTACTTTGGCTACTCAATGAAATTATACGAAAGCTTCATCTCATCTTTTGTAAGTTTATTTTTGTTGCTTTTTCTGACTATTTAAAGCAGCTGTATTTTATGATTTATGAATATGTATGTCATCTTATATTTTGCACATGCAGCCACATTTTCCCCAAGAGGTGCAAAGTGGAGCAGAAGTGATGTTTTCCACATGCACATTAAGACTATTCCCATCCTAAATATATTAGAAAAAGGTTTGTTTCTATTTTGTTTTAAACAACCAAAACTAATAGCATAAGTTCAAGACCACATCTGAACTGATCTTATCATCTTATTTGAATTTGAATCATGTCATCACAAGGTTTAGAGTGTTTAGAGCATTTCAGTGTTATCTGAAATCCAGGTTTCTTCTGTATGCATTCCTTGGCACTCCCCAGCTTAGACCTCAAATGGTGCTTTGAACCTTCTCCTGTTCAGCCGCAAAGGAAAATAGGAACACACACACCAACATTCCTGCATGTTTCGGGGACTAACTGTAGCACTTTACAATCTCCCCGCGTCTCTTGCCTCTCATTAAGACACTTGCACCATGGGGGAAGGCAAGAAAGTTGAAAGTACTTTTGAAAAAAATCCCCTGTGTATGTGTGCTGTACTTGAAAAGGGTGGAATGTTGTCCATCACTCCTTCCTGAGAAAAAGAGCTTGTTACCCAAGTTATTTAATTCCTGGTTCGTTTGAGGAAGATAACATGAACTGGTGGGTGTCCAGGTCTGCTTGCTTTCAGCACATTACAAAATCATCTCTAAAAATGTAGAGGTGGGAAGGGAAATCAACACCATCTTTATTCCTTAATGCTCAAAAGAGAGAGAGAGAGAGAGAGACCAGTTTTAGGAAGTCACCGTAGCACCAGAGTTACAGAGACATTCAGAAAAACTATAGAAGTACAAATAAATATATGAAATAGTCACAAAATAAAACAAACACATATGAATTCAATTGATAATGACAACAACCTTGTAAATACGGATCATTTTCAAACTGGAAAGTGTGTGTCATTAACATCATAGTGAAACACGTATTCTAGTACACATTTAACAAAATTTCCCCAATATGCCTCTTAAACGTTTTGCTCATATCTCTGGCTCATATCTCTTCCTTATATTATAGTAAATACATACACAACACAAGGTACGTTCTTTTAGACTTTCCTTTTGGACACAATTCCTAGATGAACTTTTTTTTGCCATATTGTTGCTTTGTGTGGTTATTAAAAAATAAAAAAGAATGTTCCTGCTGAATTGTACTTGTTAATCCTGTGTTATTCTTCCAGATAGTGCTTACCTCTATAACCTCATACAGTAAACATTTACTAACTCTACTGGTTAGAGATTCATTTGAGAGGTGAGCATCACAAAGAGACAAACATAAGGCAGGATTTTAGAGGTGCCAAATCAGTATTTTTAGATGCTATTACACCGTGAATAGCACTTTATTTAGTTTCACAGATACTGTCTGTGATCTCATTCAGCTTTTGATGCATGGAATTGCCAATCCACCCCCATTCATAATTTTCTAATACAAAAAGTTTATTTCAAGTTCATATGAATGGCGAGAAAGGCTTTGCTAAGGTTAAAATTTTTATATAAACACGAGCAAGCTACAGTGTGTATATGTGCCCAGTGGACTGAGCTCCTGTACATTTAGCCAGTCATTCATATTTAGTAGGAGCAGGTTGAATGTCAGAGTGCTGGTGTTACAAGAATTCTCCACAGTGGGTCACCTAGAGGTGGGAAATCAAAGTTCAGAAACTGAACGTCCTCATCAGGTAAAATTAAGCCCCCCAGACAAAAAATTAGGAGTAACTTCTCCTGCAGATGGTGTCGCACCAGGATGGTTGGGCCTGTGGGGTGTGTGATGGAGTCTATAGATGAGGTGATACAATGCAGTGGATGTTTTGCTTGATGTTTGAAAAATGGGTTGGAAAGCATATGTTACTGATAGGCAAAAAAGGATTGCATTGGGGTGTAACATTAGTGTGAAGGAAGCAGCTGAATTCGCAGTATGTATAAAAAGCATATGGTTGTACTTTTCCACTAACAGTAGCAAAAATTCCAGTCCAAGTTCTCGTAAGGCTTGTGGCGGAGCAGTGATGAGGTAAATGCCTTATAAACATTTGGTCCAAACTGTTCAGGGTCAAATTAAAAGAAAGTGCATACAACAGAAATGTCAAGCAGTGTGTCGCCATTTTGTCTCTTGCTGTATTTCCAGTTGGTAAAAGTGCATTAAACCTATAGCATGGTGCATTATTCTAATGAATGACTCACAAAGTATGTCAAGTGTATCGTAGGTCAGTTTATTTTTACTTATTTTGGATTTCAAATTTGTGAGTGAACCAAGGCTACAAGAACAATGTATATATTTTTTTCTTTGGTCTGCAATTTATTTTATGACGATCACGTTTATTTCTCACTTTCTTTTCCATATTCTGTGTTAAATCTGGCCAATTTTGTTTAGGGTATTTGATTAGTGTAACATTACAGGAGGCTTGGGCAGACCGCAGATGCAAGTGAGAACAAACAACCATCATGAAAGGAAACCAATTAGATTTAATAGATCATAACACAATAGTACACAGGAAAAAAAAAAACAGACGTACAATGATTACTAAACTAAACACACCAGGAAATACTGAGAGATTAAATGAGTAACAGAACATAAGTGAGGAAAGCTAACCAAGGTGAATACATATTTTAACAAACAGAACAAACACAACTAGAGTAATGACTATGACAGCAGAAGAACAGAGAAAAGGAGAATACAAGTTAAACCTATGACAGAATAAACTATAGAAGATGACAGAAACATATGTACACATGAAACCGAGCATGAAACTGTCTTAAGTAAACTATGACATGAAAGGGTGTAAGTAACTAACAAAACAAGGAGAAACAGACAAGCTTAGAGAAAGGAAACTGAGAAGAGACACAAAGAACGAACTGAGTAAATGAAACAAACCAAATAGAGAACCAGGAGGATAATCCAAGTCTAACTAGTTACTTGTCCATTTTTGCAAAAAAACAAAACATATTCCAAGATTCCTGCATTGTAATGAAATTATGAAGGAAATGAAATGTAACACACATACAAAAATGAAAAAAAGGTAGATAATGCCAGCACACACAAAAGAATCCCAAACAAATGCTATTCACTACCACTACCTGGATAATATTTGACCTGGAAGAAAATATTTTAACAGATACTGCAGCATGAAAGTACTTCTGCCTAGGGAAGTAGTCCTGGCCATGCCTTGGTGTTCATGAATACATAATGAGTGAGGTGTCTTACTTGTTGCCATTTACTGACAAAGGCACATTGCTTTGCAAACAAAAGATTCTGATTAGTGACCATTTGCAACCTAATCCTATGCAAGTCTAAAATATTAACATGGAAAACTAAGTCTTCTTTAGCAAGACAGAGACAGTCAGCCACATTCTTTCCTTGGGTTCATCAGGGAAACAGAACCAGCTACGTCAGGAGCCACCCCACCCACATACACAGACACAACAAATATGTGCATATGCACACCCAAATGACAGCACAATAATTTTGATGAGTATATTTATTTGGCTTTACATCATACCACTATATTTGTTTATTTTGTTTGTTTGTTGTATTGTTATTAATGAATATTGTACTAGCGGAACTACCAGCTGACTGAAAAAAAGCAATGGTCCTCTAACCACAAAAAAAATGAACTACTAACTATGCACACTGAAATAATTTAAGCATTCAGTCATTTTTCTTTTCGTTAGCAGTGATAAGATTGTTTTGACCTTGTTGGTATACATACTGCTCATAGGATTTTGCAGTTGTCATAGGAATGAGCCTTTAATTCTAGTTAGGCTTTGTTTATGGGTGACCCTGACAGGCATTTTGTTTATGAGAGAGCCTGACAGGCATTTTGTTTATGGGTGTCCCTGACAGGCATTTTGTTTATGAGAGAGCCTGACAGGCATTTTGTTTATGATAGAACCTGACCGGCAGTTTGTTTATGAGAGAGCCTGACAGGCATTTTGTTTATGACAGACCCTGACCGGCATTTTGTTCATGTGGCAGCCTGACAAACATCTTGTTTATGAGGGAGCCTGACAAGCACTTTGTTTATGAGGGAGTCTAACTGGCATGGACTAGAAACAAAAAGCTGTCTGGAAATTTGTTGTCAAGCAGGTCCCCTTTTGTCTCGATCTGTGTTCCTGTCCAGGGTTTGTTTATGCTCCGTATTCAGTTCCTTGTTTTGGATTTTCACCTCTTGTTCATTCTCCCCACCTGCACCTAGTTCATCTCCCTTTAATACATGTATTTAAGTTCAACACTTTGTCCTGGTGTTTCCTGGTTCTTGTTCTGATGTTTCTATGTGTATGTACTCCCGTGTTCTCCTGTTCTCATGCTCTGTGTTCTTCAGTTTTGGTGTTTGTTTCCCTTCCTGCTGGTCCTCCTGGTTCCTTGTGTGGTTTGTCATGGTTTCTTAGTTTGTTCCTGTTCTGGTGTGTGTTAGTGTCCTGGTTTGTATTCTATGTCTTGGATAAGTTCTGTTA
>JAOXYF010020916.1:0-20778 GCA_028565775.1 Sternarchorhynchus goeldii
GCTAGGGTGGTGCCCATCCTAAAGAAACCCAGTCTTGATGCCGCCAACATCAGCAACTACAGACTGGTATCTCTCCTGTCATTCCTCTCAAAGATTCTTGAACGTGCTGTACACAACCAGTTTTCCTATCTCTTACAGAATCAGCTTCAGCTTCAAGCTGGCACATTCTATAGAAACTGCACTCATTGCAGTGACTGAGAAACTCCATGCAGCTAGATCAGCTGGATTATCATCAGTCCTGATTCTTCTAGACCTTTCTGCTGTCTTTGACACAGTCAATCACAAGATTCTCCTGTCCATCCTTTCAGACCTCGGTATCTCTGGCACTGCATGAAAGTGGTTTGTGTCCTACCTGGAGGGATGTTCCTACCAAGTAACATGGGGGGGTTCCACCTCTGCTCCATGCCAACTCTCCACTGGTGTCCCACAAGGCTCAGTGCTGGGCCCTCTCCTATTTTCGCTATATACTCACTGGGCAATACAATTTCTGCACATGGCTTCTCCTGCCACTGCTATGCTGATGACACCCAGCTCATCTTTTCCTTCCCACCCTCTGACCCACAGACTTCAGCTTGGATCTCTGCTTGTCTGAAAGACATTGCATCTTGGATGACAGCTCACTACCATAAGTTCAACCCAAGCAAGACGGAGATGCTGTACATTCCCGACGGAGCTAATCCTCACTGTGATCTTTTGATCTCATTTGAGAACACCCTGATCACTCCATGTACCGAAGCACGTAGCCTTGGAATAGTTGTGGACAGTCGGCTTTCTTTCACAGCTCATGTTGCGAACGTAACACAGTCATGCAGATACGTCCTTCATAACATTCAGAGGATTCGCCCATTCCTCTCTAAGGAGGCCACCCAGGTCCTTGTTCAGTCATCTCAAGACTAGACTACTGCAGCTCCCTCCTGGCTGGTCTTCCTTTGCATGCTATCAAGCCCCTGCAACTGATCCAGAACGCAGCAGCTCAGCTTGTATTCAACGTTCCCAAATTCAGCCATGTCACACCCTTGCTGCGCACCCTTCACTGGCTCCCAGTAGCTGCCTATATCAGATATAAAACCCTGATGCTAGCCTACAAAGCCAAGAATGGTCCAGCCCCTCCGTACTTGATGGCAATGGTCAAACCCAGAAGCGTACCTAGAGCCCTCCGTGCTTTAAGTACAGCTCGCCTTGACCCTCCATTGTCCAGGACACATGGGAGACATGCATCCAGACTTTTCTCTGTCTTGGCACCAAGGTGGTGGAATGAACTTCCCTTGTGTGTCTGAACAGCGGAGTCACTTGCTGTCTTCAAATGCTAACTGAAGACACACCTCTTTCGCAAGCACTTGACATAGAATATATCCTTCAGTTTTTAGCTACTGTTTTATCGTCTTCTTTCCTCAGGTGTTATGTAACTTAGTTGTATATTCAGGCTACAGGATTTAGCAAGTTAGCTGTATATTATGGTTATAGGAAAGGCTTGTGTATCATAAGACTATTTTCTGGTAGTATTCCAGCTTAGAGTACAGGAATTCGGGTCTATCTGAGCTACCCTAGATATTCCAAGTATCCCTAAGCACTTTTTGTAAGTGCTTTTTTTTGTAAAAAAAAGGTTTGCCTGTTATTTGATTACCTTATGCCAGTACATTTCCCCCACTCTTAAAGTAGCAAATAAATACAAATAAAAGAAATGTCAAATCTTTAGTTTAATGAATTAAAATCTACAACAGTGTTTGATCTTTATTTATAGCTGCATATAGCTAGAAATTTAACTTATTAAAGGAAGACTTGTAAATTTTAATTTACACAATTTCTAGTCAGTCAGCTAAGTGTTCATGTTCAACTTCTATGTAACTGTTGTGGAGTATGGATGAGTGACACTTGGGTTTGCCCACTGATGATTTACTATGGGATGATAATGTCCATACCACCAACTGGTAGAATACAACTGTGTACACAATCACTGGCAACGGAATATCTTTAGTGAAGCATGTGCAGGAAAGCATCCACAAAAAGAAGCACATGCAGGTCACTGCCTGAAAGGTTTAACAGAAATCAAACCATACATAAAAATGCACAACCTAACATATTAACTAATAACAATCAAATCATATCAGATTTATTTATATAGCACTTTCTATAACAGTCCCAAAGCAGCTTTACAAGTGTCCAAGTCCAAGCCCCCAGTGATCAAGCCAAGGGCGAGAGGGGCAAGGAAAAACTCCCTAAGAGCGTGAGCAAGAAGCCTTGAGAGGAACCAAGACTCAGGGGGGAGCCTATCCTCTTCTGGCCAACACTGGTCACCATGAACAGATAAATATAAAAAGAAATACAAAGAATAGTAACAGGAAAGCCTCATCAGTCCTTACTCAGTATCAACCAGATAGGGGGCAGCTCAGTAAGAATAAAGAGAGATACGGTTAGCTCTGTATGGGACTAAGTATGGAACATGAAATTTAGACATTTCTTAAGTGTAGCAGCAACTCCGGCATTTGACTATTACAGCCTAGTTAAAAGGACAGAACCAGATCTGTAACCTTTATCTAAGGGGGGAATATTAATTAGTTAAGTTTTAACCAACACTGAAAGATTGAGACAGAGTCACAGACATTTTCTGGAAGTTTACTTCATAGCTGGGGGGGCTTTGAATGAGAAGGTTCTTCCCCCTACTTTTACCTTATTAATTATTGGAACACGTAAGAAGCAGCACCCTGTGATCTTAGTAAATGTGGAGGTTCATAATAGGAAATAAGTTCTTGCAGATAATCAGGAGCGAGTCCATGCAGAGCTTTATATGTTAATAAAAGGATTTTATAATCAATATGGAATTCAACTGGGAGCCAATGCAAGGCTGATAAGACTTTCATAAGCATTTTGAATTAGTTGAAGTTTACTGCAGAATTCTAACTTATTTTTATTAGAGCATCCTAAGAGTGGTCGAGCTAATAAAGGTGTGTACTAACTTTTCTGCATCCTGCTGGGATAATGTATTTCTTAGCTTAGCAGCAATGGTCTAAACAAAATGTATCATATAAATAGAATCTTAAATAATGACATAACAGGCCTCAGGTGGCAAATCCAATAATGTGTGAAGGGTGCCACCTGATGGGAGTGGATGTAAAAATAGGTGATTTAATAGCAAACAAACGTCAGTCCAATTAGTAGCTACCGCCGTTATGGGGGGCCACCAGTAGGAGCCCTCCGCACAACAGCTTGCCTAGCCTAGCCTAGGTTGAATAGCCTTATCCTTCGTCAGCATTGCACAGTACAACAGCACAGGAGGCAGTGATACATGTTCTTTGCAGTTTGTGACATTGGCTGTATTTTCCCTTTTGTATGCTCAATCATGTGTATTTTGTGTGCTTTTCTTTTTTACAGAGTCTCACTGTGAGCTGATTGAAACTGTAGACATCAGCGCCTTTTTTCCGTAAGTTTGGATCCTTATCGTATTAATGCAGTGGCAATTTTGGTTTCCAAATATTTTCCTGCATCTTTTTAATGATTAATTTTGACCATTAATGAGCTGCTTAGTGGCAGTGTAGTTGACATTTATCTTTGTGGCTGTGTGTGTGTTAGTCAGAGAAAGAGAGACTGTAATATTAACAGAAATGTAACATCATTTTGACAGTTTTATTGCCCCCTGCTCTCTCCTCCCCACACCTGCCCCTTTTTTTTGTTTTATTATTTTATTGTTTAATTGTTTTACTGTTGGAGATGTTTAGCTCCACACACAAACACAACACCTCAACCACTGTGCCAATTCATACACACACTTCTGTACATTCCCACACCCTCATACATTCATACACACGCATCTTTATTGTTCTGTTACTGGTGGTATGTTTAGATACACACACACACAAACATCTCCTTGCATTTACCCTCACCACTTTGCACACAAACAAGCATAGCCAGGGGTTTCTTCCTGGGGTGTTTAAGAAACATGTCTTGTCATGCTGTAGACCTTTTGGCGGATTTTGTTTCTTTTTTACAGATGTTGACAGGTCTGTATCTTTGAAGCGTGCATTTTACAACCGTCTTTGAAGTGTTTATTTTACATCCGTGAGATAAAATGAATGTTTACCCTCTGACACAATACTAAAACTCTTTGAACTTTGATGGGGTCATGTATCTTGGAAAAGTTCATTTTACAACCATCTTTGAAGCGTGCATTTTACAACCGTGAAGTAAACCATCCTAAACAGTTGTTTATCGCTGACTTGAAATAAAACTCTTTGAAGTTTGATGGTGGAGGCATGTATTTTACAACTGGTTAAAACGTCCTAATACTTCGAAGTTAATCTAACTCTTTGAAGTAACGTGAGAGTGGCAAGATTACCTCTCTCTCTACATGTTCTGTCAGTATCGTCTTTGATGACGACAAACAGGTGGTCTATTCCACCACTTTTGAATCTTTGCACACACCACTCAGTAATAAAATCTGAATCAGTAATAAATATGTATTTGATTCAAAATTTACCAGAAATACCGTTATCAACATGATGATAAACACATGAAAAATAATGATAATACAAAATAGCATTATGTAAAGAGAAAATCATACCAAAATAGATAAAACCGATACTATCTAAAAAAAAAATTTCTGATCTGAAACTGCTATATTGTACCTTCAAGTAAATAATCAGGTTAATTCATATAAGAGACATCAGAAATACTTACAACGAATTAAGCTGCTCAGAGGTCCGTCTGGCATCTACCATCTACCCTCTACCCATCTATCATCTACCCATCTACCCATCTCATTCAATATAATGTGTAAGATTTGTGGTGGGGCGTCTTGAGTATTGTGAATCTGAATCATCAATCTGAACCTGCATGGGGTTACATTTTATTTTGCAAACAGTTTTTAATAAGAGAAAAGTAATAATGGATTGAGGAAATAGTTGATAATTGATAATAGTTGATAATCGGGTGGGTGTCTAAGAATAAAAATACTTTCCCAGAAGCTTCATCATTCAAGTACAGGGCTAACCAGTATTGAGCAGGAATGTGCTTTGGGTGGGTATTTATAATAATGAGCATTGGAAATTTGTTCAGTTTGTGTGTTGGATGTTTGTCACAGCCCATGACACCGTAAAAGTGTCTCTACTGCACGACAGCTTCTCATAACGATTGTGAGTTGCTTGATATCCATCTTCACTGATAATCAATTCATATGGTTATTAATCTTGATTGCTATGGTTACTGATCTTGAGTTACCTGTGCATCAAGCTAAAGCTTCATTAGGAATTTACGAAATCACACGTGGAATTAAATGTTTAGTTAAAAAAAACAAAGCTGACGGAATCTTCCCACTCTCATGTTACTTAAAAGAGTTTAGTTTAAATTCAGAGTACTTTATAACAGGACAGTGTCTGATGAAAGCAAATCAAAGGGGCGGGGGGGGGGGGGGGCACACACAACCGTTTTATCCCATGGATATAAAATGAACACTTCAAATATACAGACCTGTCAACATCTGTAAAAAAATAACTGGTTCAACTTCAAAGCACAATGTGTCTGAACTATGTGCAGTGAGGGGCTATAAAATTAACACAAAGATCCACCAAAAGAGCTACAGCATGACAGGACATGTTCTTAAAGGAACATGGCACTCCATGTTACTTCGTTCCTATGTATTTTGAGAGTCTATTAAGCACCTTTTTGCAATGCCTAGATGCCACTGCTGGGAGGCTGAGCAAGAACCTTCACCCTCAATTGCTCAAGATGTACTTAATGAGAATTGCTTTACCTACAGGAACTTACATGTCAACTCACTAGGCAGAAAAGCATTTGACTTCATCTCTCTTTCTATTCTAATAGACAGAGAAGTAGTAAAGGAAAGAGACTGTGTAATACTGGATTTCTGGAGGCCAAAATAAGACCGGAGAAAACATTAACCCAAGATCCTAACAGTCCTGTAGACTTGTCCTCTCCTGCCCTGCATGTTGTACACAGAGGTACTGTAGACAGGCCTTATTCAGACATATACAAATGTGTAACACTACATTTTGTGCACATTCACCAATATAACAGACTCATCCTTAATAGACATTCATTCTTATGTTTCCACTCCAGAAAATAATAATTATTAATATTAGCAGTAGTTTTTTTTTTAACAATTAGTAGTTTGTTGTAATATTTTTATCAGTTACTAAATATACAGTAATTCAGATGTTCTGAAGATTGTCAAAGGTTAGTGTCAGTCAATAATACTAAAGCATAACATTTATGGAAAGTACTTTCATAGGTACAGGACAGTGCCAAAGGAGTATACAAATTTAAATAAAAATACATTTCAGTTTAGAAAAAAAAAAATCCATGTTACGGTGTTGCTTATCTTTATTTGAAAATGTTGCATTTATGCTGTCACGTTTGAAGTCCCAGAGAGCTGCAAAAAGTGAAACTGGACTCCACATGCATTTAAATAAAAAACGTTTATTTTCGGTTTTGTTATTTCACAAACAATTATAAACGCTTACCAGAAGGCGACAACATTGACAATGCCTTGACAAAGACCAACAAACACTCAGTGACATGCACACGCTTATATACATACACTCACCCTAACGAGACAGGTGAAACGAGTAACACTAACAAACATCCACGAGACCAACATGCACTCCGCCCACATCACACCAACGTACACACAGGCACACCCTCGTTCAACCGACACGACACAGGAACACCTCCACACAGACATGCCCACACAGAAACGAGACAGGGGAGGCGGCCTGGGTGGCCACCGTGACATATGCCCAGGATGCATGATGAGTAACTGAGTTCGGTTATTTGTTGTATTCAATACAATTAAGAAAATATTACACAATATATTACAGTCTGTTCTATAATTCTTATGATAGATTTTACTCATTATAACTAGTTATAATGTTTTACTTGTTTTAATGTTCATTGTAAATGGAAAATCTTTTTTTTAACTTATTTTGCAGGTGACATGCACCATCTCTCAGAGCTTAGGATTGTGCTGCTGGGATACAGATCTGCTGGGAAGAGTTCAGCAGGAAACACCATCCTGGATAGAGAGGAGTTTAAGTTAAAGAGAACTGATCAGTGTGTGAAGAGACAGGGAGAAGTAGCAGGGAGGAAGATCACAGTGGTTGAAGCTCCAAGATGGTGGATAAATGATTCTGTAGAGGAGACCATTGAGTTACTGAAACAGGAGATTGTGCTCAGTGTGTCTCTGTGTGGCTCTACTGCTGGTCTTACGTGTGGTAACAACATTTAAGGAGAATGAGAGAAGAATACTAGAAGGACACATGAAACTTCTTACTGAGAGAGTCTGGAGTCACACTATAGTTCTATTCACCTTTGGTGACTGTCTGGGAGACACACCCATAGAGCAGCACATTGAGAAAGAAGGGAAGGACCTCCAGTGGCTGGTTGAGAAATGTGGCAACAGGTATCATGTTTTCAACAATAAGAACAGGGGTGATGGGACTCAGGTCACAGAGCTGCTGGAGAAGATAGAGGAGATGGTGGCAGCAAACAGTGGCTGCCATTTTGAAATGGACAGAAAGATTCCGATTCTAAAGGAGGCAGAAAAGAGAAAGAAAACGGAAATATACAAAAAAAGAACAAAAAAGAGAAAAGAACTGTTTGAGGGTAAGTGTTTGCTTGATGTAACGTAGGTTGTGCTATTTTAGTGAAATTATTGAGTTCTGTTTGTGCTCAGCTAAATCCTTTGGCCTCAAATTTAACGAGGTAGTGTTGAATTGAGTCTTTGAACTTGTTCAGTTTTAGTAGTGATGTGAAATGTAAAATTTGATACAAGATGAATCGTTTCTTTAACTCTCATACCCCAAAGGCCACATTTTGAAGGCAAAATTACACCTTTTCTTCTAAGTTCAATGACTCCAGCACTCCTCCACACACATATATGAAACTATTAGCTAAACTTACCATTGTCATAGGTGAAGAACATGCAGACAAAGAAAAATAAAGGGAAGCTCCAAGCAGGTCTCCAACTGAAGTATTTAATAAATGTAATGATAACTAAATCAAACTGAAAAGACATAACTATAACCAAAGACCAACAAAGTCTGAACAAAATTGGGCCTTTAAATAAGGAAAATGTAAATACAAAATGATCTTCAGGTGGGGAGCTAATTAATGAATAATGCCCACCACCTGAGGAAAGCATGGACAATGTAAACAAATGGATGAAAACCAATAACAAAACTGTCCATGTGCTTGCTGCTGCCACTACCAGAAAACACCAGTAGGGGGGCCCTCTGCACCATGACAACCATTTTTAAATGCAGCAGTTAAGGTGTGTTGAATTAATGCAGTTTGGAAAAGACCTAAGAATAAGTGCTTCTTCAAAACACATATTTTATCCTGGTATTAAATTATTTTTTGTTAAATTATATAAATTATAATTTAATAAATTAGATATATCAATTGAGTTTATATAGACCGTTTTACAACATGTGTGGTTACTAGGCAGCTTTACAAATGTCTGGGTCCAAATACATTATAAGCAAGACAGTGACAATGGCAAGGAAAAACTCCTTGGTCCCTATTTTGGCCATGAACAAAACCTTAAAGGCCAGGCTTGCTGTCAGTGTTAATAGTCTGTATGGATCCTACAGGACAGAAAATCAATACAAATATTTTTGCATATTGAAAAGTTTCTCACTATGCTGGTTGGTGTTAACAATCACTATGAAGATCTATGTCATGTCTTTCCAGCCATGTGCATCAACATAGCTTTGATGTCATCCAGTACCAGGTTCTCTCCAGCTGTCTGTCTCAAAGTTGGTCAAAGCCCTGTTCACCTGTTATTAGTAATTTGACCAACTCTGCTGTGCAGCGTCAACAACAACCAACTTATAGCAACAGATCTATAATTGAAGAAATTTCAAAGATCTGATTTCAGTGAACTGGCTTAAAGGAAATTTCAGTGCAGAAAATTTGTATCTTTATGTCACAGTTGCCTAGTGCAGAAATTCTACCTTGATTTGTTTTACATTTGACCAGGTTTTCTATTTTTCATTGAATATAGGGAGTGGAACGAATTTGTTTGCATTCACCTCAAACTATTCGTCACGGTCCATTTCTGCTAGACACAGTTGGCCATTGCCCATTTCTTCACCCGAATTAAGAGTAGAACCTTTTTCCAAGATGCTTCATCTTAAAAGGTAAGGTTCTCTGACTATTATATTTTGAAAAATTCCAGTTTTATATTTTTGCAGTCATATTCAATTAAAATACAGTCAGTTCACCCAAAAATATAAAAAAAAAATGAATGAAATGAACAATTAAAATGAAGCAATTTAAAATGAACATTAACATTACCCAATGTGAGAGAGGCCTTCAGTTGCTTAGAAGTTACCCTGGGGTTCTTTGTGACCTCATCACCTATTACACTCCTTGCTCTTGGAGTGATCTTTGTTGGTCGACCACTCCTGGGGAGGGTAACAATGGTCTCCTTGTGATCTTTTGAGATGGTTCTGTAACCTTTTCCAGCCTGATGAGCATCAACAACTCTTTTTCTCCTTTATTACACTTCCACAAATGCGTTGTGAAGAGCAGATTTTTGATAGATCCCTGTTCTTTAAATAAAACATCATGCACACTCACATAAGATTGTCATCTCACTGATTGAAAACACCTGACTCCTAATTTCACCTTCAAAGTAACTGCAAAACCTAGATCTTCACACACTTTGCCACTCACAAATATGTAATATTTGATCATTTTTCCTCAATAAATAAATAACCAAGTATAATATTTTTGTCTCATTTGTTTAACTGGTTTGTATAACTAGTCTTGTGAGAGAAATAATTGAATTTCTCCAGAACACTAGAGACAGAATTTCTCACAAGTACATTAATATTTTTTTTCACCATTTTTGTTTTCATCCTTAGTGTCTGCCCTCAGGCAATTGAGTTACCACTGACATCAGTATTTAACCCTGAAGTGGCACAAACCCATTTAGAGGATCAGAACAGTAACACTTACAGGTGCTGAATCTGCTTATTTTATATTGACTTTCACACCAACCACAAAGCCTTGTTGATATATCTGACATGTGAAGTGAATCTTCTGTCCTACAGGTTTGTGTGTCCTCATGCTGGTCAGTTCCAGTGTAAAATCACCAGTCTTGTGTTTGAGATGGAGGGGAAAGGGGAGGTGCTGTACAGAATCGTCTCCTGGGATCCACGTCTCTTGGATGGTTTAGGCCAGATGCAGCCTGCAGGACCCCTGTACAATATAGAGTGTTTTGAAGGTTCCATCAGTCATCTACACCTGCCTCACTGTGACATGTTTTATGGTATAAAATGTGATTGTTTATTCATATTTAACATAATATATTCTCTTAAGCTCGAAATTTAAAAATACCTAATTTCCTGACAAATAATGTACGAGTTACCATTGACAGGATAAATGAAAAGTGGATATGTATGGCATGTCTATATTAGAAGATTACTGTGTTCTGCTTGTAAATTAACATGTTGTTTGTATTTGTGAGTAGATGTCAAAATCATTTCTGACCATTCAGTTAATTGGATCATTATTGTAACATTTTCTGATATGGTACCAAGATTTTCCAACTATCAGATTAAAGCTAATTAATGTTTTTAAGTACTATTGACTGTAATGGCTTCTGATTATTTACAGAAGAAATCCAGGTTGAAATGGCTGTAGCACATTTCACTGGTGATAATGTAGAGGTCATTAAACCACTGAAGGTGACAAAAACACACGTGATCATTAGAATCCAGGACCTCTCCCTCTTTGCCCTCCTCATGAAGATGGTCTTCTACACCAGACCCATCAGTGCTCAAGTGCTGCTCTTCTATAAAGAAATGACTGGGAAAAAAAACAGGAAAAAACTGCACATTCACTTGTTGCCAGGAAACGTACCAGTTGAAGAGGTAATCAGTGTTTGTTAATGACAATTAATTCCACCATCGTGTCGGCATGAACAATGATGAAAAATCCATTAACTTAGTTATGCCTCTCCTGAAATATGCATAAGCAGATTCGCTACTTTGGAAGTAACTATGATAATCATTTTTAATTACTTATATAAATATGCATTTGCATATACCTTAGTGTAAAATGTCCTGTTATATAGGTGTTTAAAAAGCATAAAGGCAGCACATATTTTGATACCAGCTCCACATGCCAGCTGACTCCTGGTAGAAAATACAGAGCATCCTGTGACCCTTATGTGTCCCAGCCAAAGGTAAACTTCAACCTTTGCAATCTGACCAAAATGAATTTCTAGAAAGTGCTATAGTGGTGGTTTTCAGTTATCTTCTCTTCAAATGCTATTTTCTTCTTGAAGGTTGCCCTGTTTGAGTGTGACTATGGCCCTAACTATCACCCCACGTTTGTGGTCTTCTGTGAGGATGAAGATGTTACAGTGAGTATTTTAGATGAAGATGGCATGGAGGTCTGGGAACCCCATCAGGTTTTTCTGACAAGTGTAAAAATGGATGAGAAAGGTGAGTTGGTCAAGTTTTATAAAATATTTTCTTTGAAAAAATTATGGACTGCTGAGGTTAGGTTAGGAGGAGGTGAACCAGCATCCCTCAGCTGATTGGTCACTCTTTCAGTAGCTCCTCGTGTCTTCTGCTTTCCTATCTCTACAGTGAACAAGCTAGTTGTTTGCAGTTTACTGCAGGACATGTTTGCAGAATTGAATTTGTAAAGTCAGATTTCAGAGGTAATCACTAAAGTGACCCAGCTGTACCTGAAAAAAATGAGTTCAAATATGTGGCTGTTTGTCGTATTAGAACTTTGTGACATGTCAGTACACATTTGTTTTGTTTGTGAATATTTTTTTGAGTGAATGTTTTAACATCTGATCTCAGATTACGCATTGCAAGATGTGATGTCAGGTTTTTCATCAATGTTTCACCAATTTTATGTTTTTTTTCTTCTTCTTCTTCAAGCTGTATTGTGTACACTCGTTATGTCCATGATGATTGTATATAACATTCTGAACACAAAAGTTTGTTCAGACACGATAGTTACATCAAAACTTTGAACATACAGTAAGGGGCACACAAGTATTCAACTTGTAAATTTTCTTATCTATTTAGCTGTTACTTTTTGCACTTAGGAAAATAAGTCATAGAGGTATTTCTTCCCCAATATGGATATCAAACTATGATCAATCATTACTGAATTTGCTTTATCTTGTCTTAAGTTTAACCATTTGTCTCAGAGACAGACCTGTAGTGTTTATCAGTTACTGAATTTTGGTTCTGTCCCATTATTACAGGTAATACAGATACAGACCTGCAAAAGCTAGAAGCAGGTATGATGATTCTTAATAGATGTTGAGTAGACTGTTTATTGTCCTTTGTTTATGCATTAGAATAAAACTCGTCAAGGTTTGATGAAGGTTGTTTTTGACTGGCTCCACCATCCAACTCTACAGAGTAGTTTAATAATTGATAATCATCATTAATTATAATAAAATCTACAGTGTAGTTTAATAATTAAATTAGGGCAAATCCATTATTAATAATAATAATAGTCTTAAGCAGAAACACAGTCTAATTTAGACTTTGCCATAAACTCCTGCAGGCCACTGAAACAGGAAGCTACTAGAGTGAAGACAGAGGGCTGCAGCAGCAGCATTTTACCAAACAGTTCATATTTTATTCCAGTTTTTTGTCTTAAATGGTAGATTGAATAAATTGGGATTTAAGTTGTACAGAAAAAATTTAATACCATTTGAGATCATTAAAGATCAGAATAAGAAAATAACTGCTACACCATTTAGTGCTGAACAAAGACTTGTGTTTTGTTCAGAAGTGCTAGCTAAAGAAATTATAGATGTTTGGAAATGTTCCTATACATAAAAATAACTAATTTAAGCAAAATTCAATCATTTTCTTTCATTGCTGGGTTAGTGTAAGAGTTTCGGTTTAATAGTTGTGGTGTTAGACAGACTAGACAGCGTACATGAACATCAGGCCCATGCCTGTGATTTATTTATAGTTAAGTGTTTAATTTTGTTGAAATCACTAAAATCTTTACTGCTGGTGTTACCTTTGAACCTGTACAGGTCGTGTCTTCCTGACCGTTTTGCACTCCTCACAAGCATTCATGACTGAAGTATATTGATGAATGTAACTGTGGTTAGGAGCCTTTCTTTTAGCAAATTTAAACTGTACTTTGCTATGCTTCAAAAAAGAATCTAATCATTCTATAATCTGCAATCATAAATTTTATATTTTAGCTTCAGCCACCAAATTTGTGGATAAACACATGGAAATTCTCATCTGTCGAGTCATCTCAGTAATGGAGATAGTGGACTGTCTGAAAAGCAAAAACATGATTACTGATGGAACATACGGTGATATACAAGCTGAAAAAACATCACAGGACCAAATGAGGATCTTATACCAAGCTTTTAAATCAGGAGGCAGAGCTGTGAAAGAAGAATTCTATAAAATCCTTAAAGACAAGCAGCCTTTCTTAGTGGATGAACTGGAGTCTGGACCCAGTAAGGTGTAGTTGATCCCATTAACAGGAGTTTCAGCCATCTGAGACATTTAAACCACTTACCTCTGTAACCAAAGACCAATGAACGAAGATGGATAAAGTAACAACCTACTGCCTTACCCCTGTATATGAGAACCAAGAAACAATGTCATATGAAGTTGGAACCTACTGCCTTAAGAACTAAGGAATTATGTCATATGAAGTTAAAATCAAAAATGTATTTTATAGAAAAAGCATTTTATTTTGCATCAACTTTATTAAATAGCAGACAAAACAGTAATTGTGAAATAGACGATTTGTTATAAAAGGTGTAAATATAGTCATGCTGTAGAATGTCTCATTGATATAGTCCAACAATAAATGCTTTTTTACTTTTTTAAAAAAGTTTTTTTTCCTCTGTGGTTTCTTGTCATGTTTGAAAATACAGAATGTCAGAGAAATTATATACTGACCAAAGCATCCCATAACACTTAATGATTAAAAAGCAGAAACTGGCACCATTAAATTACTGCTCCAATTACTTTTAGTAAACAGAAAGAACTTCAGTTCCAAGAAAAAGTTTGTGAACCCTTTTGAATGACCCAGATCTATGCCCAAATAACTCCTATAAGGTGAGGTGAGGTAAGAAACAAATCCTCAGGTGAACTTATAACATAAAGTCTGATAGATGGGTGTCAAGCCAACAAAAAAATCAATATAGTTACAAGAACTTAAATCAAACTCAAAGCAAAACTAGGTTTATAACAGGAAACAGATGCCAGACAGGTATATGTAACTTTCCTTCTAGGAACTCAAATGACATCCTGTCATTACTGGCATCTTTTACTCTTTGAACTAAGTGGAGTTCAGTCAGACCTACAAATAAGCACAATTAGAAATTTACCTCTCGTTGTGTCATGTTAATTTTCTTTGTTTTGTTTTTTTCTCTTTAATTATGAACACAAACCTCAGTTTTAATTTCTTTAGGAGACCACTGAAGCTTTACTCCTGGTTATTGTACTCAGGGAACAACTAAATTTAAGTTGTTGGTTTTCTTTCTTTCTTTCTTTCTTTTTGGTTTTTGAGTTAAGTTTGAGCTATAAGCTCAACTTTAGGCCAAAACAGATCTGGACATGTTTATCCAATGCATTTTAGAGTCTTGAGGAGACTAGCTGCTCTTTGCTGGCAAGTGTTGAACCTCATTGTAGGTAGAAAATAACAGAGTACTCACAGTTCTGTATCAGACTCAAATGCAATTTACAAATTCCAGATCCACTACTATTGAAGAACACAGGTCCAGATCAATGTTCAATCCAAACATTCTGTAAATCCTGAAAGTCTCTCCAAAGCATAGTGTCCTCTAATGCTAGCCCTGCTAACTAGCTCATTTATGTCTGCATGTAAGAGGAAGCTCTAAGTTCTCACTTGTTTCCCTTAAAAATATTCAAGTGCTGTTATAACTTAATGTCCTCCATTGTGTTATAGAAGACTAAAATATGTGTTAGCTGTGGCCTTGACCATGTTCCATACATCCTCATCAGTTTTACCTATTATAGTAATGCAGAGAATACCAAGAAAGTCTGCAATTGTCAGCTAATTTTCACAGCAATGAATTATTCAGGTCTCTCCTGTCTTGATATTATTCTCTCCTAATGTTTGCATAATAATAACATTTCAAAAGCAAGCAAAAATATTTATTTGTTCATTTAATTTACAACATATTTTATGTGCACTTACAAACTATTTTATGTGCATTACCTGACATAATCTTTGATCTTTCATACATTTTCAGATTGTAAATAATCACTTGTATTATCTTACAGTCTTCATAGAGGAAAGACTTCACCACTGTAAATGAGCAAACATGATCACTCCAATAAAAATAATGCAATAACATTAAAATTTTTTTATATTTATTATCAATATATTTTAGCATATTTTACAGTATATATTAAACCACTGATAGAAACTGGTGAACCCCAGGAGCCACTGTAGCTCACGGCGTATGTGGGCATTGGGTCCTCAGGCTTACCGTCTCCACCTTGCCGGCTGCATGCGTACAGAGCCCTCCTGATGATGTACCCTAGGAAGCTCACCTCAGTGAGGTGTATCTCACACGCAGAAAAGTGTGTTGCAACTCACTGACATTGTGGCCATGGGAAAAGTTGTGGTATTGTTACATGATCAAGCTAAAAGGTTGTGTTATTATTCGGCTATTCTTGTGGACAAGCACAGCTGCTTCGCTGAAGCATTTCAAACAACGGCACATTAAGTATGCTATGTATTTCCGTGAGGTAATCATTTTAGGTTAGAATTTCGTTAAACATATTCCCCTGTCTTTTTTTTCCATGGGAATACTAGCTGTAGATTTTGGATATGTGTTTTCTCCACATCCAGGTCACTCTACCCTGAGGTAGAGCATCTGAATTGGGTGTATAGTGCAAATCCTGCAAACAATGGCTACACACAGACTGTGCAGGTGTGCGTGACCAGGCTACCAGGGAACGTGTCATGTGTGGCTGCAGAAAAAAATGCCACTTAATGTTGACAGGCATGCAGCTACTTCAGTTTGTTTTGTTTCTAGTTAATATGCCTCTGTATCTTCTGTTCATTTTGGGTTCTTATTAATTTCTGACTAATGATTTATTGTTGGTAGAACTCTTATAATTCTGAAGAAAGATGAAATGGAGGGTCTCACTGATAATGAGGAAATAAAGGCAAGTTTAATTCACTAATCAAAAATATTATACACACTACCACACTCCTGTTTTGGGTGTTTAATAGTCTGTGTACAACCTGTTGTCAGAAAATCCATCAATCACTCTATTCTGATGAACAAAAGCCAAGTCGTATGTGTCTTTGGAAACATCCAGCGACGTGACTTCGACTCAAGCAACTTTTAAAGTCAAACTGCTTCCATTTCAGTGAAGAGAATGTAAGTGTGTTTAACATATATTTATTAATTAAGATATACTGTCCACAGGCACCCTGAAGGTTTTCTGTTTTTACATGTTCATTGCATATGCACAAAAACATACATGCATTTCTAACTTGTTAAAGTGATTTATGTATCCATTTTATTTATTTATGTTTTAAACAATGTTAATGTTATTTGGTCACTTAAGAATATATAATGTTGATTGTGGTATCTACACTGTATTGCCAAAAGTATTTGCTCCCCCATCCAAGTGCACAAAGCAAGGTCCATAAAGACATGGATGGCAGAGTCAGGTGTGGATGAACTTGACTGGCCTCACCTCAACCTGACCTGACCTCAACCCGATAGAACACCTTTGGGATGAATTAGAGTGGAGACTGAGAGCCAGGCCTTCTCATCCAACATCAGTATGTGCCCTCACAAATGCGCTTCTGGAAGAATGGTCAAAAATCCCCATAAACACACTCCTAAACCTTGTGGACAGCCTTCCCAGAAGAGTTGAAGCTGTTCTAGCTGCAAAGAGTGGACTGACGTCATATTGAACCCTATGGATTAGGAATGTGATGTCACTTAAGATCATATGTGAGTCAAGGAAAGTGAGCGAATACTTTTGGCAATACAGTGTATCTGTATAAAAAAATTGAACAGGGTTTGCAGAATATAAATAATTTGCAGTATGAGTAACTGTGATACGCAATTTTTTTCATTTGAAAACGTGTACGATTCTTTATTATAGCTTGTTGTATCAAATGGTTTTAGCAAGCTTTAACTTCCAAAAATACCCAATATATCACCAGATGTATTTTCTGTAAATTTCTTTATAAATGTATCTACTCCAGTCACACAAACAACAAATCAAAATGGACGTTTTAGTAATCTTATTTGAAGAAACCCAACTTAAGCCAAGGAAACTTCTGCGAGCAACTGCTCCTTGTCACTGCTGCAAAATAGAACTGTAAGTCACCACGCAACTGTCGCGAAACTGTCATGAGACACTAAGAAACTGTCGCAAACAGAGGAGAAGGAGCTTCTGCTTTAACAGGATTTGATACGGTGCAGGAACTTACCACAGGGCTTAAAGAACACGAGGGAGCAAACAAGTGTCAGTTGTATGCAGTGAACTATTAAATCAGGTGATTGGGAACGACGAAGGTGGTGTGTGTGTGTGATGGAGTGGACGTGTCCCTCTGCTTGGTGACTCTGCACCGTCACTGATGGTTTACAAAGTAGCAACTTGTCAGATCGGTAACATCATTAGAATATTTGCATATTCATAGGTTCACATGATCTGAATGAAGGCAAAGTTGTAGATTTATACAGTGCCTTGAAAAAGTATTCACAATTACTGAACCTGTCCACATTTTTTCCATGTTACACCCACATCTTAAATGTATTTTATTGGGATTTTATGTGATAGATAAACACATTGTAGCAAGTAATTGTGAAATGAAAAGAAAAATATACATGTTTTATACATTATACATGTTTAATTTTTTTAAATAAATAAAAATCTGAAATATCTGTGTGGTGTGTATTTGTATTCAGCCCCCTGATTCAGTGCTGTGTAGGACCCTTTGCTGCAGTTACAGCTGTAGGTCTTTTGGTATAACGTCTCTACTTTTGTTAGTTCATTATTTTCATTTGAGTGACCATGTTTGCTCATTTTGAATGTTGAACTCATCTTTCTTCAGTCAAGGCTGTGTAAGATAACTAGTTTAATACAAGCAAGTATTTACAATCTGAAAATGTATGAAAGTTTAATTATCTGGAATATTCAACCTTCATACTTAGCTGACAGTTCTAATGAATGACAAAAGAGATGCAAAGAATCTAATGATCTTAAAGGGTTAATAAGGAGGTGCTACTATGTGTGTAGATGAACTTTGTACTGCACTCAACATTCTGGTATTTCCAGAAAGGAAGAAACAGGTAAGGAGAGATATTCTGTTGTACTTTCTGTAATGAACATTTTACAATAAATATAGGATGATGAATCATGAGTGTGTTCAAAGTAAAATCTTAAACTACTACTGGAAGGTTTTAACTGCTTTATAAGTGTGACTGCAGCATGAAAGAAGTGGAGGGTGGGGCTGGAGGAAAAGGAGCTTTATTCTCCATTACGAACAGATACAGGATAAGGTGACTTGTAGAAGCCAGCGTTAACACAAAAGAGCAGAGCACAGTTACACAAAAGCGAAAGTAAGCGCTCTGGCGACTGTAGCAGAGTAGCAGGCTATGAGAGTCGGTGCTTGGTGAATGGACAGTGATGATTGGTGGAACCTGCAGGATTATATGTGGAGAAAAGGGGTCATTGAAAATAAAGATCAGCTGTGCTCAATAAACAGGTGAGGAGGAGCTACCTGGGTGCTCGGTGCACCGTGACAATAAGTAGAATCCTTTCATGATGTTCATGACAGACCTATTTTTCAGCCTGCTGTTGTTCTAAACTCAGAGGCATATTTTACATTGCATATCCATATCACACGATTAGAGATACAGATAGAGAATTAGATTTTTTAGGTTTTTGCCCATTGTTACTTTGAAATAAACGCTGTACTGAAGGCTTCAGGCAGCATGGGATATAATGAATGAATGAATTAATTAATAAGAATCATTTTTATAGAATGTGTTGACCTTTGAGTAATCAAAAGTCATTTTAAGCAATTAAAGCTCATTAAGACAATAGAACAAGATGATGTAACACTTGTATAAACACTGCCTATGTGATCAGAAAGAGTTCAATAACTGGAGCATTCAATCGTGCACTACTTCACTTGAATTCAGGAATGCACTGCAACTTCTGGAATTCTTGTCTGATGACATTTCATAAACTGTAGGTGGAAAAGCAACAATTAGAAGAGAACATACAGTACAGTGTTCTTCACAGAGGCACACAGAGGGACAGTACCTTAATCAGCAGCTCAGATGATCAGTGACAAGAGATATTGCTCTGGTGAGTTATGATATCTTACATTTTGCTTTTACTGTTTACATATTTTGCTTCCATAATATTCAATCCCTCATGTTATCTAAGTGATTTAATTTATAATATCTTTTGATGCAGATGTACAGCACAGTCTCTCAAAGCTGAGGATTGTGCTGTTGGGGTCCAGATATGCTGGGAAGAGTTCAGTGGGAAACACCATCCTGGGCAGAGAAGAGTTTGAGTTAAAGAGAACAGCTCAGTGTGTGAAGAGACAGGGAGAAGTAGCAGGGAGGAACATCACTGTGGTTGAAGCTCCAGGATGGAAATGGAATATGGCTTTTGAAGAGAGTCCTGAGTTACAGAAAGAGGAGATTGTGCTCAGTGTGTCTCTGTGTCCACCGGGGCCTCATGCTCTGCTGTTGGTCATATCTACTGCTGTTTCTTTCAGAAATATACACCGAGAAGTTTTAGAGGAACACCTAAAGCTTCTTAATGAGAGAGCCTGGGGTCATACTATAGTGCTGTTTAATTACTGGGACTATCTGGGAGACACTCCCATAGAGCATTACATTGAGAATGAAGGCAGCGCCCTCCAGAGGCTGGTTCAGAAATGTGGCAACAGGTATCATGTTCTCAATAATGAGAACAGGGGTGATGGTACTCAGGTCACAGAGCTGCTGGAGAAGATAGAGGAGATGGTAGCAGCAAACAGTGGCTGCCATTTTGAAATGGACAGAAAAATTCTGCAGGAGGTGGAAAAGAGGAGGAGAGCAGGGGAAGAGAGAGCAAAAGAGAGAATGATGAAAGTGAAGAAACAGAAAGAGATCATCACATCCCACATATGTAAGTTTATATATTTAATCCTCTTAGTTACATTCCTTTTGTTATAATAACTGTTTTTAATGCCAGTGTTGTTGTGTACAACGGCTTGAGAATAAAGAGTAGAGATCAAATACAAAAAAGATTATAGATTTAAAGAACAATTGCAACCACTTTGATACCTTAATGGAAATTTCACATGATCACATGCCCACTTTCAACAACTAATTACTCCTCTACTTTCTTATAAATAAAAACAAACATTAAGGAGAGGAAAATCTGCAGAACTGAGAGGAAAACAATTAATAGTAGGAGCTGGTGGCCATGGTACCCTGGGACAAATTGAATGATTTCAGTCATTTATAATGCAGGAAAATTGACATTACACATTTTTTTTCTAATTCTTGGTAAGCTTGGGTTGTTATTGCACTGTTAACCCAGTACTGAAAATAATAAAATAGAGTTGACTTACTGTCCCAATACCAGACAATATCTGACTGCCAGTTTTAAGATAAGATAAGATAAGATCCCTTTATGGTCATTGCACCATGTACAATGAAATTGAGCAGCAATCCTTAAGGTGTTTAAGACATACAATAGATAACATGAATTAAAAGAAAGACTATAGTACACA
>JAOXYF010020917.1:0-20756 GCA_028565775.1 Sternarchorhynchus goeldii
ATATATAGTGTGTGTGTGTGTGTGTGTGTGTGTGTGTGTGTGTGTGTGTGTGTGTGTGTGTGTGTGTGTGTGTGTGTATACGCTGTGATATTCCCACACTGAGGTCATAATCCTCTCCCAGCCCCCTACAGTGGTGGGTTTGGTCCACGTAAACATCCCTTCCACCATCAGATCACGTTCCAGCACACACTGCTCCCAGTCTGACTCCCAGTCTGTTAGAGTCTTTCTCTTGCCTGGCAGGTCTCTCTGCTCCTGATGATGATTAAGATGAAACGTTTCCCAAGCTTTGCTCAGGCTGTGTGAAGAGGGAGGGAGGGAGGGAGGACAGTGCTCTTGCTGAGTGAGGTGGTGCTTTCACACAGGAGGTGGAGGCCCTGCGGGTGCAGGTGCAGAACCAGGAGGTGGAGATCGCCAACCTGCACAGTGACAAGCAGGAGTTGCAGAGGAGAACCGAAACTGCGGTGAGCTGTTCTCAAACTTGTATGCTCCTGTACCCTAAGCAAAACTGTTCTGAGAGCAGTATTTGAACTGATTCCACTTCTGCAGGGGTGTGTTACTGTTCTGTGAACAGTATTGGAACTGTGCTTTCTCTCCCCAGCAGGCAGCTGCTGCAGTCATCGTAGGAGAAGCAGGAGCTGTATCTAAAGTACCAGAGCTGGAGAGCAGACTTTCTGCACAGACCACAGAGATGCACAGACTACAGGTCTCACACACACACCGAGCTTTCTCACTCACCGTCTTTTCTCGTCACATGCTTCCGTTCACTGAGCCTGTGTACATGTGTGTGTCAGGAGGAGCTGCGGACTCTGTCAGAGAGCAGGGCGGCATTGGAGAAGGAACTAGCATCTGCCACCAGCACGGTGGCCATCTTGCAGACAGAGAAGAGCCAACTACAGCAGGAGGTTTCTGAGTCAAAGAAGGAACAGGACGACCTTCTAATGCTTCTGGCAGACCAAGACCAGAAGATCCTTACTCTCAAGCACAAGCTCAAGGCCCTGGGAGAGACGGTAGGCAGCCCACCACCCTCACCCACCCTGGGACAGACAGGGGTCACCCCACCACCCTCACCCACCCTGGGACAGACAGGGGTCACCCCACCACCCTCACCCCCTTACTGATTACAGAAGATGGAAATAGCATTTATCTGTAATATATAAATATATATACATTTATAAAAGATACCATATTTTTTCAATATGACTAGTTTGTTGATACTACAATGTTACAGAAAGAAGTGATCCAGATTAAAGCCTAATACACTTGATCACATATGATTGCATAGATGTGACCTTCCCTGTTTTCCTACAGATTGAGGATGAGGATGACCTGGACGCTAGGGACCAGTCTGAGGAAGATGATGAGGAGGAGGAGGAGGATGAATAGAGAGACTCGATCAGTTCGTCAAGACTGAGGGGAAGACAGAAGGCATTTCACCTCCCTCCCATCCACACTAATCAATAGAAGGGGAGGTGCTCAGAATGGCACTCAAGAAGGTTCCCACAATCCTCTGCTTCTGTTAACCCTTGCAGCTGAGTCCTCTGTTCATTTCTGGTGTTTATTTGTTTATTTTATGGGGTGGTAGGAGGAGTTGTTTTTTCCGTGTAATTCTACTGGACCACAAGGCTTCCTGTGGCCTCTGCAGATCCTGCTCCACACGTGTTGGTCGTCCAAACATCGTTAAAGACATGTCTGCATCTAAAACAATTCTTCTGTTTTAAGGTGCAAAATAAGACAACTGCATCCTACAGCAGAACTGGAGATGTAAATATACACCAAGATCTCCACCTTCTGTGCTGTTCTTGTATGTTTATAATGTGCATTCATACTTTGCGCCTACAAAGGCAGTTGATTAGTGGTTTTTTTTAAACTGGCTACAGCCCAGCTGAAACAGCCCACCTGAACCAACCGAGTTGATGAAAGCTGCTCAGGAGGAAAGGTTTTCCTCTCACACTGCCGAAGTCACCTCAGATCACCTCAGATCGATGGGGCACTTGGTCAGCCTTCCCAAGTGTTAACCTGTCTGCGTGCGTGTGTGCGTGCATGCGTGCGAGCGAGCGAGAGCATGTTAACTTTAAGGTGTGCCTTCCTTACTTAGGTGCACCAGTGAAGTCATACCATGTTGGCACCATTCACAACCCATATCTAAACAGCAGCCACCAGGGGGCAGTGTGGGCACACGTCTACCTTGATTGGCACCTGAGAACACCAACCTCTTCACAACATCTCTGCCCACACCCCCACCAACCCTACTACTGCTGAAACACACACACACACAGACACACAAAGATACCTGGCGTCCTGCATGCTGGTCCATCACACAGCAGGTATTCTGCTGGGACGATGTGTTCAGGTTTCTTGCAAGTTATCAGAGAGCTATTTTTGCAGACTTCGTCTGGTTTAGATGTTTAACTTATAGACATGAACATAGTCACGTCAGTATACAGAATGAATTCCCTCATAGGTAATGTGGCTTTTTAACTTGTGTACTTGAGATGAAATATTGCAGTTAGATTGAGATAATATTGCAGTTAGATTAAGATAATATTGCAGTTAGATTGCACTGCATAAATCTTCTCAGCTTCTCCATAGTGTTTTATTATAATCTGCAACAATATTCTTTTGAAAAACAAAACGGGATGATAAACCTGGTATGCTGTTGTTTGGCTAATCCCACAGAACAGGTTGTACTATAGTTGATTTTAACATTGTTAAACCTTCATATACTTTAAGAGGAAATGAATTTAAAAAAAAGTGGATGTGATTAATTTGAGAGAGGAAGCATTCACTTTTCTGTGTATATCGTCAGTGTTTGAGAGCTTAGAGTTTAAATTTCACAGTTTTAATGTGAAGAGTTCTTAAACCACCTGGCTGAGGAAGGCTACTACTGAACCTCAAAAGAGCAGAAGTGTTTTCTTCGTGGACTGATCCATTCATGTGTCCTGACCATCGTTCTGTTGTATGTAGGTCATTCTTCTGTTGGCACAACCAGGCCATTTCTGCATAAAGTCCTCATGAATAACAGCAGGTGTTCTGGTGTGCTTGTGTTTCTTTCTGCTGTCTGAAGGCTCCTTCAGACGCTGCACATGTTGACTTCAACCTGAACGCTCTGGTTCAGGGGCGTTTGATTTGTAGTCCCAGAGTCCTTCAGCAGAGTTTGGTGTAGTTCTCCCTTTACCTTCGTTAATCTCCAGTGTTCATCAAAATACTATTTTGCACCGAAACGATTGTTGAAAGAGTATTAAAGCACTTTTCCTGTGATGGACGATATTTTTCCAAAGTTTAAACTGTCGCGAGATAAATACTGGATCGGTCTGGGTAATTGGCAGCGTGTGTTTGTTTCAGGTTCAGCTTTGGGCCCAGTAACGCGATAGCTGTGGTTTTATTATAACTGCTTTCCACCACTGGATGGTAGCTATAGCCAAATTAAATGAAAACAAACAAACAAACAAAAAACCCAGAATGTTCTTCACTCCGTGTAGTAGCCAGAAGCTGCCAGTCCATACTGCACGTGCGTATCTCGTTGCGGCCACCGTCTCCGCCGCGTGCTGCAGGTATTGTGTTACGACAGAAGCGACGCTGTTCAGTTTTGTGTCCTGGTGCTGTCCGACATATCAAACCCCTATATGCACATCACTGCTTTAACGTTCTGATGCTTCTGGTTAATGTTCTACATGAATGTGTGTTTGTATAACTAATTATAACTATATACGTTATAATATTAAGTATGAATAATTATAAAGTACATACAACTTTATAATCAGATTTATGGTATTTATAGAATTAATTTAAATGCACGAACCCCAGCGATAAAGCTTTTGGGTAATCCAGAAGTGTAAATGGTATACACAACCACTAAAGGTGACTATTTGGTGCACATTCCATATATTTCATCACGTATTCCCACCCCACTTCATTACTATATCCACTCTGTCAGCTTTTGTAAGACATTTTGATAAGGTCGTACAAATGGTCATAACCTTGGCTGTAATCTAACTGATGGGGTAAAGTATGATGGGTTTAGGATTTATATTTGAAGACGGTGTCAGTTTCAAAATAAATGGAGCTACGTTTCATAAACTGAAACGAGACTGTGAACTCAGTGACTCGAGTTAAGGCGCTTCCATATCCCTGAGAAAACACAATGACGTGATGTGTGCGAGGTTGATGACGTCTGCAGTGCTGACTCATGACTTAACATGTCCACGCACGTGGGGTACACTTTTAAAATTCATTTTCTAGCTTTTGCTGTGGAATAAAACAACATTTGCGGGCAACTATGTCTATGTTTACTTGTATCTTAAATTAAGTTTTGTTCAGAAAGGGTGGATATTCAAAAGGTTACGGTCATTTTACGTTAAATGCTTCGGCGTCATACGCTGAGTTAATTGTGCCGGATTTTTTGTTATTTGTTGGGTTTTTTTTAGTTGGGTTTTTTGTTGGGTTTTTTTGCTGGTGGATAGCTAAGATCATCACTAAACCACTAACATATTCAGGGTATTATAGTTTGTGGCAGCACGATGGCTGTTCACCCCGCCCACCCCTTTACATTTACGAAATTCTGCTTGTGCATGATCGTCAAATGCGGGGTGGTTGGAAGCCGCACGTGGGCCTTGCCCTAGTCATCCAGGGCATCACAGTGGACTCTGACTCCGTGTATTAATGGTCGTGCATAATTGCTCAAATATGATTACAGGCTCTTACAACGGGCGGAGGCGATTCAGATGCTGTTTGGCGCACTGTACTACTGGTTTTCACAGAACTAAAAATAAAAATAACATTGTTTTCGTTGTGCCATTATATGCGTCGGGCATACTAGGCATTTAGAGGTCACGGCGTAGGCTGCGTAATGAAGTAGCCAATTGTCCTCCAGCTCGTATGTCCATAATCACACGCGTGTATTATGGGTCAATAACGGGGTCCCGGTTGGTAAACTTACACTCGAGGGACTGGTATATGTTCTTAGCGAGACAAAAGACAACCACAGCGTCGGAGCGCTTGCTTAAGGGCCAGACAGCGTGTAGAGTTACAAAAGCGAAGCTACTGTCGGGAAGAGGGGCTCCTCCTCTTGCTCCTAGTGTCCTAGCATCTCTCCACCCATCCGTAGACTACCGCAGCGCCTCCACGGCTCGCTGATCGTGCTCCGTTCAGCACCGAGTCATGTGTGATGTCCTCGGTCTATCATTGACTATTCGCGTGTTTTTAGTGGGTGTTTTTCAGCAGTTCTTACAGACAACGTACACTCAGGATTCATGTTTGAGCGATAGGCTTGACGTTACTGGAGGTAATCGGTCGGACACATCGGTGAGACATTGAGCAAAACCGCCCGCTTCAGAGAGCGCGAGTCCTCGAAGAGCTCGTGGGTTATCCTGTCACCTGTCTTCGTAGTACATGACCAATACAAAGGTAAGAATCGTGCATGTGAATCACGGCTTCGCGGAAAACGGGCATTACGCCGCTTTCAAAGGAGCCGTGTCCCTGGTTACGTTAAAGTTGACGATTTATTTTGATAATTCAAACTGGAGTCCGCGCCCACTTCTGAGTGGGTATATACGTTCAAAAGGGCGGTGCGGGGTAAACGATTTTAACTCTTTTTGAACGCTTGGAAACACGTTTTCATATTACGAACTATTCTATAGGATTTCAGGCCTAAAAAAATACCTGGTGTTCAGTGAGCCTAGTCTGATACTTTTTCGTGTTACTTGTAAACCGCTGGTAAACTCGTTTATTATCCTCGCCACAGGAACATTTCAGTTTAAAACATGTTTAAGAGCACTATATTGATCAGGTGGTACTGACTGGTCGCGGATGTACTGAATGCAGGCTTCTCGTTGCAGAAGAACTTGCTGTCAGTAAGACATTTTGCCCTTATTACACCCAAATATTCTTACGCATTTAGAGTAACGTTAGACCCGAATGCTCTAGTAAAATTGTAAAATGTGTACGTTTGGTATCTGGTATGAATCTGTGTTTTAAAGTCGTCTACTCGGTGTTTATACCTGCTTGTAAGCATAAAGGATCTTTATGCAAACACCAAAGCAAGGGGTAAATAAAAGGGTTATAAGTTGAAGCTTTTTATTAAACTGCTTTCAATCCCCCACGTCTGTCTGTAATGTGTGCAGTGCACATCTGCATTGTATTTGTTTATTGCTATATTTGTGCTTGTTATCTGGAACTAAACGTGTCAAGTCCAGTAAAGGGGTTCAGGAGCGTAGGGCACGGGTCAGTGAGGCACTCTGGAGTGCAGAAGAGACGTGTTCATGCATCAAAGCTTTTACAAATCAATCATTTGGGTTTCTGTAGTTATCGTTGTTGCCAGAGTCCTGACACCAGCTCCTCCACTGTAGATAAGACTCTTTAAACAACCTGAAGCCTAATCTCTACTTTAATAGAGAGCAGAAAACAAAACCTCTCTGTGCATCAGTGGCATATTTGAACAAGTGCTGAGTAGCTGGCTGAGATTCTTCATGTGATTTGATACCAGTGATGTTTGTTCATTAGCACACATTTAAACTTCCAAACTCTGTGACGTTCTCAAACCACACTACGCTCTCATACTCCACTCTAAACACTACGCTCTCATACTCCACTCTAAACACTACGCTCTCGTTTAATCCCTGTTATTAATGTGTTTAATTCGTGTGGCGTTATTTGATCACCAGCAGCAGCGAGGGTTTGCTTCCCAGCTGAGCCGCGTCACGCGTCTCACACGGCTGTGTCCTGCTAACCCATCAGCCCAGGGTGTAAAAATGCCCGGAAACTGAGTGGATGCATAAGGGAGAATGAGGAAGAGAACAGGAAGAAAGGATCAGACGGAAGGAGACGCAAGAAAGTGGTGGTGGTGGTGGTGGTGGTGGTGGTGGGAAGGTCCAGCAGGCTTGTAGCAGGTTTCAAAGTCCTGAGGGTGTGGCACTGTTGTGGTGGAGGTGCAGGGGTGTATCCATGTATAAACACGTCCTTGGACCCTGAATGCTCTCACTCCACCCTGTCCACTCTCTCACTCCACTGCTTCGCTTCCTCCCTCTTTCACTCCACTGCCACACTCCCGCACTCTCTCTCTCACTCCCTCCCTGTCTCACTCCACTCCCTCCCTCTCTCACTCCCTCGCACTTTTGCTCTCTTGCCCTACTCCAGCCAAGGGCTCCTCCTCCTCTCCTGCACCCTGCCTGACCTCTCAGAGTGCTCCTGAATGGACACAGTTATTCTAGTGGCTGTTTGCCTTGGCTGCAGTATAATGTCTCTGCATATTGTGTGGGCGAGTGATGAACACAAGGCCCTGCGTGCGGGACTCAGACAGGGCTGAAGTCATTTGCATATAGTGTTGCAATCAGCAGGAAGAAGCTGTCGTGGAGGTTCATCGTGTAATGTGTTCAGGCAGTTTGGAAGCACACACTCCCCATGTTTGAGGTTAGTCCTTAGTAGCTAGTAACCCCTGGGGGTCTCATGCAGGGTCATTCACACACACACAGCCACTGAGAAACAGCCTCAGGGTGAAGAACAGCTGTGTGAGCACTATCAGCTCTGTGGCTGTGTGCGTGAGTACTGGAGGAGATACTGGGGCCTCAGTAGCGTGAGCTCCTGGTGGCTGTGTGCGTGAGTACTGGAGTAGATATTGGGGGCCTCAGTAGCGTGAGCTCCTGTTATTGACTCCACTGTGTCTTGGTTGGATCCCTGGGATAATGAACTTCACCTGTACACATTGTAACGTGCCTGGAAGGAACGGGAGAGTGCGCACACACATGCACACACACAGGCCAGACTCACCTGTAGCTCATTCATATCTTCCTATGTTGGTGCATTTTTGTGTGGTGAATAGTCTTTCTCTCCCCCTCTCTCCCTCTTATCGTGTGTGTGTGTGAGCGTGTGAGAGAGTTAGTGACTTCACTCCATTTCCCCTCCCCCTGCCAACTCACCTTAAACATCTGTGCCTCCCCCAGAGGTCCTGTAGGGAGGTGACGTGACACGTAGGCCTCCTCCTGCCCTGAGGGGGCACTAGCGAGACAAACACCTCACCTGGATACACTTGGCAAAAGAATTAAATCGGCTGTAGAGCAGGACTCACTTCTGCTTGTTGTTTTATTCTCGAGTTTGATTCTAGTAAAGAATCAGGTCCTGCACTCGATCTGCTGTCAGCAGTTTGGACTTTTATGGTAGTTTTGGGCAGGACAGGAGCTTCTGAACAGATAGTTTCCTCAAACACGAGAGACATTGTGGCCTAGTGGAGGGAGAGGAGAGACGTGTCCAGCACCCTTAGACCCTCTTACATGCTTTAACTTTAAAATCCCCTGTAAAGATCCCTGAGTTTAAACACTGTGTGTGTGAGAGAGAGAGAGCGAGAGAGAGAGAGAGAGAATCCTCTGCTCTTTAGCTAGGAGGTGGGGCAGATGTAATGTGACGTTGGATGATCTCCTACAGCAGCTCTGAGTTCCCCACAGAAGGATTACGTGGAGAGGGTCGAGAGTTATGCTTTTCCCCAGGTACCGCCAGTGCTCAGTGAAACACACACACCACTCCTAGGCACAGAATGACACACTGTTTCCAGACAAAACTCTTGTAGTTAACTGGGCATCTACTGCAGCATTTTGATTTAATGACCATCTCTGCATGCCCAGATTTGTTTGTCCTTCTTACTAAAACATGAAAGTTAAACTTGGAGCATCCTGATGGGTCAGCACGCACGACCCCATCTATTATTCATTGTGTGTGTGTGTGTGTGTGTGTGTGTGTGTGTGTGTGTGTGTGTGTGTGTGTGTGTGTGTGTGTGTGTGTGTGTATAGAGAGCAGGGTTTTAGTACTGGGGACCCAGCTGTCTCTGTAATCAGTCTCTTAGGAGTTGTTTGTTTCAGGGGTGTCTAACGCCATTACCAGATGGAGCAGATGCGATTGGAGCCAACCAGCCTCTACATCCACATCACTGAAGGATGTTTCTGTGTCTGTCTGAACACACTTGTACCTCAGCACCTGTCAGAAAGGCTCCAGAAAAGCATGCATGTCTCTGTGTGTGTGCGTGTGTGTGTGTGTGTGTGTGTGTTGGACTTAAGCTCACCACACTCAGTGCTCTCTCTTCTCTGCACTTTTGTGTTTTCCCATTAGCTGTGTCTCCCAATGTCTGTGTAAGGTTAACATGTGATGACTGTAGGATGTGAAGCAGCAGTCCTTAACCCCTGCCACTCCCCCTCTGTTCTACTGTAAGCTATTAATGGGATTGATTTAGGGTCGAGTTTCCTGTCTCCTTACTAGGGCAGCTGCTCTCTGTTCACCTCCGGTTGAATGGAATCACTGAGGACGTTAATAAATGGTGTATGATTTGTTATGAGGTTAAAACTCATTAGTTTGTTTATACTAGTTTATCCTGGTGAAATATAATCTATATAGTCACTGGTGGTCTGTAACTGAACACTCTCAGTTCAGTGCAGTGTTGGTTTCTCAACTTAGTTCTGCATGCTGCCTTGTGATTCTCCAAATGAGGCAAGAACAAACCCTCTGAGGGTTCGAGCGTGTTGGTGTTGAACCCTCTGAGCATGTTGGTGTTGAAGGTGTTGAACCCTCTGAGCGTGTTGGTGTTTTGTCTGATGGTTGGACAGGCCAGGAGAAGGATGACCTTGCTGTTTTGGGTCCTTTACTGTTGGAGCTTCATTCCACTTCATACTTGTTTCTATTAGTGACCAACAAGAAGTGTGTCGTATTTCAGGGTTTTATTGTGTGTGTGGTTCTCCCAGTGGTTAATTCATTTTCTTAGGCTGAAGGTCGTTCAGTACACAAACAACCTATTTGTTTAACAAAGTATCGTAAGGTGGGGCCAATATGTAAAAATAGACAATGCAAATGTACCGTAGCCAAACCTGTGTCAATACTCCCCTTTCAGCCTCTCTTAGTCCAGAGATTAACATCAGGAGCAGAGCTGATGGAGGAGCTGAATGAGTAATGACACTCGTGTGTTTACAGTGGTTGTGTTATCACCAGCAGGCCGACAGGTTTCCTGGGCCTCAGTAATTTAACTAACAAATCCTGTGTTCGGGTGTGGTTGTGGTTTGAAATCAGGTTGTAATGAAGGTATGGACAGACTGAAGAGAGCCTGTGGTGGAGTTCACTAGGACTCCAGGAAGCATTTGAAAGACCCCACAAAGCGTTATAAAGGTGCGTGTGCTGACGGGTTGATCCCCACAGATCTGGAGCTTCTCCTGAATCACTGGAGACTGGAGTCCCATGGAGACACACAGTTCCTCTCTGTGTGCTTACACAGTGCTAACACTTACGCTCTGTTCATGCCAAAGCAGAGTGCCGAGACCAAACTCGCTGCCTTAAACCAGGTGTTCCACCATCAGAGCGCTGCCCTACCTGCTTATCAGGAGAGATAAAGTGTGACCTAATTAGGGCTGTTTTCGTGCTCTCTCAGTGAGCTCTGTTTTCCTATCATCAGAGGAGTTTAGCTGCAGGCCTGTAATCTCCCCCTCCAGGCTTCCGGAAAGCTCCGTCCTATTGCTCCAGGTCTGTCCCAGGTCTGTGATCTCTGATCCTTCCAACACCTTCCAGATGGGCTTGGATGCTCCTGCCTGCCTCCACCACTGTCTGGCTCTCAGACCTGATGAAGCTGTGGGACTCAGTGCTAGTTTGGCGTAAAAAGTGCTGATGGGTGTGAGTCAGACAGCCGTCTCAAACACACCAAGCAGTGTCTGTGTTACACACACTTTCACTGCACAGTTCGGCTAGATTTCTGTCACTCGTCAGGAAACCCTGCCCTGTCACGTCACCATGGTTACTGGAGTTGTTTCGCACTTGAAAGTCACTTTTCTGCATACCTGCACAGTATGAAACCTAATGCAGATTGTGATGAGTGAATGAGCATCTTGGTTCACCTGTGGAAACGGAGCTGCAGCAGGGAACTGGTGGGCGTACTGTAGTGCACCCTGTCCTGAGGTGTACTGTAGGGTACCCTGTCCTGTGGAGTGCCCTGCCTTCTCTCCTAGCACAACCCAACAACACCAGGTGTAGGAAGAGGAGGAAGAGGAGGAGAGCCCTTCACTAGGGCAGAGACAGAACTGATCAGGCAGGCAGTCACCTTCGACACATCTTTACTGGAAACACTAAACTATCACATCAACGTTGTGTGTGTGTGTGTGTGTGTGTGTGGACATGTACTGTATGTGTCTTTCCTTTATTTCCTTGTGTTTCAGAGAAAAGGTCTAAAATTGCTTCCTGATAAGTGCTTCCACTCTCAGATTGGGCAGGATTATAGTGTCAGTGATAAGCATGGCACTAATATGAAGAAAAGTTCTGACAGTCTTTGGTTCTTATCAGTCTTTGGTTCTTATCAGTCCTCAACCAGACGGCATACTGAACTCTGACCACTGGCCGAAGTGTGTGTACGTAGCTTGTGTTGAATTGTGTGGGTGTGTTGAAGTGTGTGTATGTAGTTTGTATTTCCGTGTGTGGGTGTGTTGAAGTGTGTGTATGTAGTTTGTATTTCCGTGTGTGGGTGTGTTTGTTTAGAATATACCTGCCTTTGTAAGTAAATGTATATGTGTGTGAATTTCTTAGATATTGATCCAGTGTGTTTGCTGAACTCTCAGTATCCATGGGTAGTTCCACGATTACTGATGTGTAGTGCTAGCCAGTGTGTGCGTGTGTGTGCGTGTGTGTGCGCGTGCGCATGTGTGCGTGCGTGTGGTGCGTGTGCGTGCGCGTGTGCGTGCGTGCGCGTGTGTGTGCGTGCGTGCGTGCGTGTGTGTGTGTGTGTAGACGGATTTCTTTTATGTTTTTGAAAGCAGTGTGAGAGTTTTAGGTGTGTACCTGTGAGTCTGAATGTCCCACTTATTACTACACATAACGCACATTCATATGTACCTACTGCCTCTGAGACGGTGAGCTCATCACAGCCCCAAGGTTTCATATGTAGTCAGCTGAAGGTGAGATGGGGGCAGTATAATTACAGTTGGAGGTTGCTTGGGGTGGGAGGCAGGTGTGTGTGTGTGTGTGTATGGGGGGGTGCAGGCTTCAACAGGAGAGAAGCGTTAGAGCAGGTGTCTGAGCACACACTCATGAAACCCTCCGTCTGTAATCTCTCTGCTCAACCAGGGGGTAGGGGAGGGGCTTGTGTGAAAAAGGGAGGCCACACCTCCCTTTGTTTAGTAAACAAAACGTTTACTAAAGTACATTAATAAAGTACATGAATTTTGACACAAATCTTTTTATGTCTGAACTTACACCACTCAGCAGGAACCGACCGAGGGTTTGGAATTCTGTGGTGGTGAGGATTTTCAAAAAGACCTACCACTGTCAGAAAGACCTACCACTGTCAGAAGTTTATCTGCTTTTTTTTTTGTCAGAAACTGAATTTTAAGGCACATGTTTTTAGCATGAACACCTAAGCATAGTTATTACTCTGATTGGACAGAGTTTTGCAGTGGTGTCCAGTGTGTTTTCTGAATCATTTCCCTGATTTGGTATCTGAGATAAGCATATTTAATTAATCTTCATTTAATCTTTCATTTTATCTTGGATATTCTGAAATGCACTATTGTTGTAATTTAACTCTCCAGAACCAAATTAGACTGAGGAAAAGACTTTTTCCAATTTTTTGAACCGTCCTTAGGGTGACAGCTTATGTTCCTGAGCTCAGTCCTAAAACCACTGATCATTTGAGTGTGTGCGCTCATGTGTGTGTGTGTGTGTGTGTGTGTGTGTGTGTGAGAGAGAGAGAGAGAGAGAGAGAGAGAGAGAGAGAGAGAGAGAGAGAGAGAGAAAACCTCATGAGATGGTCCTGTGTGGCAGAATTGTGATCCACTGTCTGACAGTCTAGAGGGTGAACTGAGCTGTGATACTGGAGCATTAAAGCTCCTAGAGGAGGAATCTGTAAACATACACATACAGAGAGAGAGAGAGAGAGAGAAAGAGAGAGAGAGAGTGAGAGAAAGAGAGAATGAGAGAGAGAAATAATAAGTAATTAAGATACATTACAGCTCTCCTTTTAGTGTGCAATATCATAGGCCCAATCTGGATTTGGGCTTCTAGTTAAAAGTGATCCACAGGGACTAGGATTAGTAGTATGAGACCTGATCTTGAGATCATCATACCATTTGTGTCATATGAGGGCTGTTTGCCTGTAGAAGATTTACGGCGAAGAAGATCTTTTCTGTTGTTCATACTTCTTTTTGGTTTCAGTTGCTGAGTTGGTTCTGTAGTTGAGAATACAAGTCTCTTGGTAACACAAAAATCACAGAAAGTCTGATCAAGCAAACCACAGTGTCTGATCAAGCAAACCACAGTGTCTGATCAAGCAAACCACACTGTAATGACTACAGCTGCTAATTATGCATCCCAAATCTCTTCCCCAAACTGGGACCTCTATATTCCCCATTTCTGAATCTTTCTGATGAATTCTTTTCTGCCTGGAGATGGAAAATATTTTATCACCGTCCCTATGACCAAATGCCACTTTTAGACTCTACGGCTGAGACAACAGACTGCCAGATTGAATAAGGAATGTCTAGAAATGTTTCCCACACTTCACTGCCTGGGAAAACATTCTTTGAGATGTTGATGAACACATCTGGTCCAATATCATGGCAGATCAGGTAGAGTAAAGCAAACCTTTGCCATGAATTTTGCTGTATCATATTACAGTATTTTTTAATTGTTTGATATTTTGTATTCACCTGTATGACGTTTCTCTGCAAACCCCTGCCAGTGGCCTCTGATCAAATGGCTTTGCCACTAGGATTTTTTTATATTTAGTGTTTCAGTTATACATGGTCTTGGTTTTGATTTATTGCCACACACTATTCAGATTGTGTGTGTTGCCTCATTAGTGTGTTCATTCTATTATTACACTTGTTCCTATAGAAGCCCTTTTGTTGACCATCGTTCATTGCTATTGTTACACTGGTTTTTTGTTGATTGTGTTTAGTGCACTTTTATGTTCGGGTTTTGTTTTTGTTTGTTTCATTAAGTTTTTCAGTTAAGACACTTGCATTTGCTTCCTTTCTTTTCCTGTTCATTTTATCCCCGTGACGACAGTGGAGATGTGTGTTCTCATTCTTACAGTACCTTTATCAGACCGTCTGTCTGATAAAGACGTCTAACATCTTTGAGACATGTAGTTAGTGTTTTATTAGCATCTTTGAGACATGTAATTAGTGTTTTATTAGCATCTTTGAGACATGTAGTTAATGTTTTATTAGCATCTTTGAGACATGTAGTTAGTGTTTTGCCTATGAATTGTTCTACCACAAATGGTAGTATTTGTTTATTGTTGAAGTGCTGAGTGTTACAGATTGAGGTATACAGTTTACCAGCATGCATTTACAGCTTTGATTAAAGTAGAAAGGATGAGGAGTTTTGAAAGACGTGTTCGTGTTTTATAATGTTTTGTTGGCTGGTTAGAGAAAGTAGTTAATGTTAAGACCGGTGTGGTTAAGCACCTGAGAAAAACTAATCACTCCATTTACTGCTTTTTTTGGGTCTCCACTCAAAAAGGTTAGTGTATTACCTGTTCTTCGAAGCTGCTTGTTACTGTGGGTTTGAGAGACAGATGAATACTGCTGGTGCTGGTGAAAGGCCAGGTCGGGAATAGGGGTCAGCACCCTAAACAACACAGTCACTGATTAGATTCACTATGTGATCTTTAGTGCACTCCTGTTAATGTGGTATGATGAACTGCAATCCTCTAGGATGAAGAGCAAATCCTTAAATTCACTGGAATCATTATAGAAATTAGTTAAAATACTCAAATAAAAATGTAAGTTGTTCAAAGTTAACTTTGAACTTCATCTTAGTTCTTTGAAGGTGAGTCCTCTCAGTTCTCATTGTGACTTTCACCAGACGCTGCACTTGTTCCTACAGAACAGCAGACCTGATGCATCACAGTTCCACCAGGCTCTGTTGCTCTTTCTTTCACTTAACTGCCTGCCTTTCAGAAAATGTACAAGACACTGCGCCATAATGGTTGGAGTTCAAACTGTCAAAAAAAAGCAGACAAGCGATACTCAAGAAAGTAGCTTTACAACCGTAGAAAAGTATTAGAGAAAACGTTAAGAGGTTACCCCTCTATTAGAAAACAGTTACGATTTCATCCTTTCAGTCATAGTACAGACTAGGAGTTTTTTGCATCTTTTGGGGGATGACATTCCTAAGATACTGCTAGTCCCTGTTGAGCCGTTGCAATGTTAACACATACATCAGGCTTCAACCTGATCCCCCATAATGCACTGCTACTAATCATGTGGAAATCTAATACAGGGATGACTGCTCTTCAACTGCATGTTCTCAGTAATCAAACTGCAGGATCATTAGTACAGTAATTCAGTATTTTCCAATTTCAAAGACTTTATTTACCACCACAGTAACGTAATGTTTATAAACAAAATTAAAAATTACATTAGCTAAACGTAACGCCCAAGAGACCACAGGCATTTGGTGTTCCACGTAGTTGTATCTTTAGCAGAAGTTATAAATGAGAAAGAGTGTAGTATGAGCTTCTGCCTGACCTGAAGGGTGTGGGGAGGTTTCTGTGGCTGAAGGTAGCTTGATGGAGCTTCTTTAGAATGCAGTCGTGTAACCTCCGTTTCACCCAAGGACTGGCAACCGCACCTATCCATGCACGCAATCGAAGAGACAATGCAAGAGTGGACTGCACGTGTAACAGTGTGCGTACAGAATACTAAAACCAACTCTGGATGCACAGCATAGAACAAGTGACAATCAGCAGACAGCGAGAAACTCAGAGGGATAGAGACATAGAGAAAGAGAAAGGAAGTCAAAAGTCCCAGATATTTGAGTGTAAGGTTCATCACGAGAAAAAAAATCATGGCACTGGCTTACGGAATTCCCGTTTTCCCTTTCTATAATATTGGAAACTCACTCTCTCCATCTCTCTCTTTCTCCGCTTCTATGCTATAGACTCTTGAAAATTCCTTAACAGAAATGGGAAGGTGGGGTGTACATTACTGTGTTTGCTCTTCTGTTTATTCCAAAGCTGAATAAATGCCTTTCCTTCACTTTCCTTTTGTTCTCTCCCCATTTGCTTCCCCCCTGGTCTCTCCAGGCCCAGGTGCTGTTCAAGCATCTGTATGGAGACACGGATCAAGAAAGGAACTCTAGCAAGGAGGGGACCAAGCCACACTACAGCACATAGATATTTAACACAGCCTGCTTTGAAGTGAATATGCCTGTGAGCGGTTAGCCTGCTGGCTAGCAGGGGGAGAACAGGATTAATGTCCTACTAGGCTTGGATGACGTGCAGAGGCACAGAGCTGCTCTGCAGCCTGCTACCTGTATCTGTGGACCATAAAGAAGAGGGCAGCAGGTCAACCTCCCTGGAGACGACTGTGGATCCATGGGGACAGAAAACACACCATGCACTAGGAAAGAAAAATGACGAAAGAGTGTAAAGGAGAGAGTGTGTGAGAGAGTGAGAGAGAGAGGAACAAATTTTGCATATGTGTCATAAAACACAAATTGCTTCAGCCTGGAACACGCTGTGGTCAAATCTGGGGCTGTGGCGTCTTTAGATATCCTAAAAGACCCACCATAAATGTCAGAGATGAGACACTGAGGGGGAAATGATGAAGAAATACACGGCGTGTTGTGTTGTGGATGTGGTGTAGTGTGGGCTGAGGAGACAGTGTGCACATGGTCTTTTTCTAACCTTTTCTGTGAGCACATGCAATACCTTGCCAATGACTCCTCTGTGCACTACCATGGAAATCACCTCATATTCAGCCTAGAATGAATCACTATGGTAACCTCACCACTAATGAGGAAGTATTCTATTAAAGCATGCACTTAAAACATTTACTTCCTCTCACTGCAGTTAGAGGCGCATCTGTTATTATTTATGACAGCAATGCTCTGCTGTTCTCAACCACATACCTCTTTGACTTAAATTTGACCTGTGAATATAAACACTGGACATTAACTGTGTTCAGTTCACATTATGTAAGTGCACCTTCCACATCACTTTAAACACAAATATCTGCTACATGGAGGACAAATATAAAATGTTTCATAAGACCTCAGAGATTTATGGTATTAAGTTAATCATAGTGAAATACATAAATCATAAATAAATAACACACTTAAAAGAATTCTTCTTAAAAGCATTATTAATAGCATAAAATTGTATTAAGCGACTGGATACGTTCTCTGTATGCGTTGTACATTTAAATCTAATCAAGTTTTATTTAGTAAGGTGGTATTATGTTTTGTCAATGAAATCTAAAATAAACTTTAGTGAATTTTTAATTTAGGCATCTAACAGTCTAACAGATGCCCACTTGTTTATTCTCATGGCTATTTGTTTGTCCATGTGATTCGTCATGTCAGACGGATTCGTCAGGATTTCTCGTCAAATATAAACACACTAGACTACTTACATCCGTCTTAATAATAAATGACAACTATACATGTTTGTTAAGAAAAGAGTACATCGAATTTCATAACTCATTTTTGAATGTTTGTTATTGTTGTTTGAAGTGGGTAATTTAAGTAAATTAATTAATTAATTAAATTAAGTAAATTTATTCGGGTTTGTTTGTTTTTTGCGTAACGATCTGTCACAATACTGTTCCGCCAGGTGTTCGCTGTTTATTTATAGTTATAGTTATTGTTATTGTATACCAGCTAGCGTGCGCTCGAGAGATGCCCGGACGGACGGTCCTAAGCAGTAAAACTGAACCGCTTTTCTGTTTGCCCGGTACTTTTATACCCAAGTATGTGTAAAAATAAGGCACCCTAGATAAAAATACAAGCTTCAGCATTTTCCTATCACATCTGGGTAGTTTTCTGTTGCTGATATAAACAAAAACTAATGACAGTACACGTTTAGCGACGTCATCAAACATTTTTTTGAACATCAACAACGTACTCACGGATCGTGGCCTGTACTTCGGGGTAGTCCGGGCTAGCGGCGAAAGAAACCGATAGGACACCTTTAAATAAGAGTCGGTGTGAAATCCTTCCGTGAATAAGGGCTGCCCTGAAGCATGGTCTCCTAGTGTGATTTCAAGGTACAGTCGGGCGTAAATCAGAAAACTTTTTGACAGTTTTCTATGCATATTAAGCAGGTTTACTCATTTCCGTTTTCAAAGAAATATACCTTAAATATATTTAGGCCAAATACCCATAGAGGTGCATTACTTGTCATGCCAGTAGATTTCGAAAGAGGCGCGCTTGAACTTTCATGGTATTTCTTAAGTTATCGAAAGATAAATGAATCCAAGCATATTAATACTAACCTCCGTATATAAACAGCTTTTGCGTTCAGCAGATCTGCGTGTCGAGTTCAAAGAGAATTAGAATCAAGCTAGTTCTAATTTTATCTTCTATTGAGGCTCGCGCTTACTTTCTTCTCGGGCTCCGCCTGCACAGACAATGTGTCTCTGATTCAATTATACCAGTGGCGCAGCGGCAGGTATCACCCAATGAGTTCATATAATCACAGTACCCCATGTTTCATTCGCGAAGTATCAGTCAGAAGAATGAGTCCCCAAACAAAAGCTCAAACGAGTACGCTGTTACAGGTTATATGTCCTCAGGTAAAGAGAGTCTGCTGAGTGCGATCGAGAACATATGAAGGTCCAGGGAATGTCCCATGCAAGTAATTCAGACATTATACCTGCTCTCATCCATACCCACTGATAAAAATAATAGACAATCTTGACAGTACTCCTTATTATGAAATACTTAAAATACTTAAATACTCAAAATTCCATATAGAACTATTTTTGTGTTTTTCAGGCTGTTGCTATAAGCAGAGCTTATGCATAGATGCCTTCCACAAAAGTAGATGTTCTCATATAATGTTTAACTGTTCATGGAGATGAACCATTTCCATCAATAGTAACCATTCAATCTGCAAAGACTGTACAGCCTGTCTATGAATATGCTTCACTATTTAGTCTAATTCTCACAAATACAGTGCACACTCTCCCCCTGTTGAACAAGAGTCAGGTTAGCTAAGCTAAAGGAAATGCACTCTTCTTGTGGGACAACATAGCTCAGTCTAAGCTTCAGCTAGCTGACATTGACCCCGATCTCTCACTAACAGTTTAGGAGTTCGTTCACTAAAATGTGTGAAGGCTACGGTGCCGTTCACTGAATTTCTTCACATGCCGACGTGAAGAAAAGATCCTTGCTGCCTGAAATCATGCCACTGCGGGATTGTGATCATCACACCGATGTGCATCACGTGCCATATTCACGTACCATATTCACATGCCTCTGTGGTTACCATCTTCCATATCTCCACCTGGATCCTCCACAGATAGCTGTCAATTTAAAATATGACCAACTCCTTGGCATGTTTCATCTATTCCAAGTTATGGCTTATGACATCTCAGCTACATTTTATTGGGGGTTTTTTCCCTCACAAATATTTAATCTGAATCATTAAATTTTAATCCTACTTAATTAAATTTTCGCCCTGTCGCCTTTGCCAGTAACGTTCCTCTTAGGTGGCTCAGAAGGAGATGAGATGTTTAAAGCGTGGCTTGGTTTGTCTCAGTCCTGGCTTTACTACGGCTCAGTCCTTTGTGACTTGCACCTGCACCTGACAGCTGCTCCTTTGTCACAATGCCCACACAGAAAACTCCTTCATAAATCCAGCGTACTCAAACTCAACAGGACCTGGGACACAAGCTCAAGTAGAGAGAGTAGAAACAGGCACTTATAGGAGGGTTTATTTGACAGACATGCATATCAGCAATGAAGCAAAGAAGTATGAACAGATGCCCAAGCCAGATGAACAAATGGACAGGCTGTAAATGGTGAAATGGTACTACCATGGTGTCACACATATGGCTTGAAATCATGCACCTTACCTGTCAGAACAGTCAGGTCCTCAGTCTGTCATTATCAGGCAGCTGAGTGGAATTGAGGCCAGCTGCAGCTTTAATTAATGTGCACTCCTATCTCTTTAGACTTATACCTACTACTGCATCTCTCTCTCTCTCTCTCTCTCTCTCTCTCTTTAACATACATACTGGCTGACCTACATAAGATTCACCACAGGCCATCCACATTAACGCAGCCATTAACCCATGAATATATATATTACTTGTCGATTACTTGTCTCTTTTCCAGTAATCGTTACCACTAACTTCACCTCATATCTCTGTACTCTGTGTGTGTGGTAGATTTTATTGACACTGACATTTGCAACTGAAGGACTGCGTTATAGGGGGTTTCCAGAAGTTTGAAGCACTGTATCATATATCATGGAGTAGTTACAGCGATATTGGACTGATATTGAACAAACGCAATAGTAATGTAACAGTTGTAACATTAACATTAAGATGTTTGCAGTAGGATATCTGCATACTGGTCTAGATTCTGATCAAGTTGGAAGCAGATCCTTTTTTAAAAAAATGGAGATACAGCAACTCAAATTATTAACAATGAAGTACCTAAACATTTTCTTGGGGTGAATTAATTCAGTATACTTTGGCAACTAATAGTGTGCTTGGTTTTACCATCCTCGTTACAACAGAAACACATTCAGAAACAGCAAAATGAAACAAAATGAAAACTGCTCACAAATATCAACTGATGAAGTCATTCACAGTTATGAAGCTTAAGTGTAACTAAGGCAAAGATCATTTATTAACACTTATTAACACCATGAAATACTCAATGTTTTTACTGTTGGTATATAATATGTTCATCAATGCATCAATCAATTGATCCAAACTGAATAATTGCACAGCAGAAGTAAATCTCTTAATTGATTATATTTTATTTATATATATATATATACATACATA
>JAOXYF010020918.1:6996-20737 GCA_028565775.1 Sternarchorhynchus goeldii
CATGAATACTGATTTAATACTCTAACATAATACTGTAATACTATGATATATACATGAATACTGATTTAATACTCTAATATAATACTGTAATACTATGATATATACATGAATACTGACTGCTGTGCACAAATTAATACTTTATAATCCTTTATCCTTTATCTTTTATACTTATATCCTTTATGTTTTAGATACTTCTATTACTACAGGACTCAGTCTGGTCATTATAGCAACAGTTAATGCTTAATTAGAACAATAATTAATTGGAACTAATGCAGTATAAATGTGTTATATGTGTTTTAAGTAGAAATTAAAGAGACTAAAACACTGTACACTCGGATGCATTTAGCACTGTAACATTATGTTGTTAATTATGACACTGTTAGACAATTGATTTTTTTAGTTTGAAGTCGGTGTTTTCTGACCAGAATTCAATGGTTACTATAATCAACCAGACTCTGATAGACTGTAAACAACCAGACTCTGATAGACTGTAAACAACCAGACTCTGATAGCTCTGCTGTTTTATCTCATGAAAAAAGCTAAATAAATGTGAGAAGATGGATATCTCAGTATGAAAATGAGACTGGTCACACACAAACCTAAATCATGACCAGCAAAAGGTGATGACTTCCAGTCACCCTAGCATCACACTGCACTCCAGTGTGTAAACATCACACTGCACTCCAGTGTGTAAACACTGCCAAAGGCTTACTAAAGCATTAGGGAACCTAAAGTCCTGTTTACACACACATCGCTCAGTGCATGCTGACACACATCTTTCAGGGTGTGTTCACACACATCATTCACACGCACATCAGGCTGATCTGTTGATCTCATAGGACTGTTTTACAGCCATCATCATCATCATAATCATCATTATTCCAAACTTGGGATTCTGGATCAGTTAAATTTCTTACTTCCTTGTTGTTACCTTCGAATTTGGGGCTGGAAGTGTTTGTGTTGCCAGCAGGTTTTCAACATAATTACATTACTAAACAACAGGAGTCAGTGAGATATGTGCTGAGATACGACGAGAAGAATTATCCTGAGATGGGTAATGTTGAAGAGAAGGGTAATGTTGAAGAGATGAGTAATGTGGAAGAGATGTGTAATGTTGAAGAAATAGGTAATGTTGAACAGAAGGGTAATGTTGAAGAGATGAGTAATGTTGAAGAGATGGGTAATGTTGAAGAGATGAGTAATGTTGAAGAGATGGGTAATGTTGAAGAGAAGAGTAATGTTGAAGAGAAGGGTAATGTTGAAGAGATGAGTAATGTTGAAGGGGAAGGGTTGGTTATGTTGAAAAGATGAGTAATGTTGAAAAGAAGGGTAATGTTGAAGAGATGAGTAATGTTGAAGAGATGGGTAATGTTGAAGAGATGGGTAATGTTGAAGAGATGGGTAATGTTGAAGATAAGGGAAGATAAGGGTAATGTTGAAGATAAGGGTAATGTTGAAGATAAGGGTAATGTGGCTGGTTTAATGTTTGGAATGAGTTCGATGAGGTGGGCCATGGTAGCTTGGTAGATAAGGTCCTCCACTAGTAATCAGAAGGTCACAAGTTTTATAACCTGTGTTCATATGCGATTGTAAAGGTTGCTGTGTGTACGTAGAAATAAACTGTGTTCATATGCGATTGGTTACTGTGTGTGCATTTAAAACTGATGAACAAGACCGGGACAGTTGTAAGAATTCCAACAGAGCCACAGAAAAACAATGTAATGACTGAAGTATCAGTAGGAACACAAGTCAGTACTGATATTGTGCAGTACCAAACCATAGTCCAAACATCCATTCAGAAACTTGGCACAAGTGTCTCAGAACAGCAGATGAAGTTCTTGCGTAACTGCACAGACTTATTGCAAAACTTGGCAAAGGTGGAATGATTTTGTTTTTTTAATGACTTACAACATAAATCCAGAAAAGCTGCAGTGTGTGGGAAGTGGATCTGTACAGACTGAGTGCAATTAGGGTGTAGCACGTTTGGTTGAGACTGAGTGTGATTGTGTAGCACATTTGGTTGAGACTGAGTGTTATTAAGGTGTAGCACATTTGGTTACCAGCTTTGTAAAGGCTAATATTAGCTTAGCAGTATACACCAGTATACATCACTACACACCACTACACACCAGTATACACCACTACACACCACTATACACCAGTATACACCACTACACACCAGTATACACCACTAAACACCAGTATACACCACTACACACCAGTATACACCAGTATACACCACTACACAGAGTGGTAAACACAACAGTGGTAAACACCAGCACATCTGCAGTGCTCAAGCGTACCATGCTGCAATGATCACTGATAATGCACAGATTCCAGTATTGATGACATCTCCAAGTTTATGTGCACTGAAATTTGGATTGAAATTTCATCTCAACACTGATCAGTTGAACTGGCACAGTATCACAGTATCAAAGTATCTAGGTATCATAGCCTGAACCCCTATCACAGTATCACAGCCTGAACCGCTATCACAGTATCAAAGTATCACAGCCTGAACCCCTATCACAGTATCACAGTATCAAAGTATCACAGCCTGAACCCATATCACAGTATCAAAGTATCACATCCTGAACCCCTATCACAGTATCAAAGTATCACATCCTGAACCCCTATCACAGTATCAAAGTATCACATCCTGAACCCCTATCACAGTATCAAAGTATCACAGCCTGAACCCCTATCACAGTATCAAAGTATCATAGTATCACAGCCTGAACCCCTATCACAGTATCAAAGTATCACAGTATCACAGCCTGAACCCCTATCACAGTATCAAAGTATCACAGTATCACAGCCTGAACCCCTATCACAGTATCACAGTATCAAAGTATCACAGCATACACAGCACTTCAAAGTAAAGCTGCCAACACATAATGTGAGCATCTTATATTCTGTGACCTCCTGATATTGAATCAGCAGATATCTCTCTCTCATGTGCCCCTATGCTTTCTGCTCAGCCATTAAGCTTCAGTGTTGGATTTCCTCCTGCAGAAAAACCGGTTGTTTCATGTCGAACTAGTAGTCATATGTCCATGTTAGTGGAACCAAGATTATTGCACAGTGCAGCGGTGCTGTGTTCACTTAGGTCCTGCCGAACAGAAATTAACAACAAAAGTTAATTCAGCACTACAGATGTTAACTGAACTCAAGATTCTTGAGGCGTGATTAAGATAGCAAATTAAGTCAATAAACAACTTTTACTCTAAAGTACTGATCAGTTGATAATGATATTGGAGTAATGATCAATTTTTTTTTGTTTTCTCTCTCTCTCTTGTTTCTAATATTGTTAATGTTGTGTTTTGGCTCAGCAATTGAAATTACCAAGGTCTTTCCTCCAAGGGCAGGTGCACTTCTGATACACTTCTGGATCCTCAGGAAAAATGTCTTCTTGACACCCCTTTTAACTCGGATAACGAGGAGAGATCACTGGCAAACTTATAACTACTTTTAGAGCTGCTGGAAGACAGCTGTTGGAAATGCAGGTGCATCATTCATGGATATGACAGCCACATATTCAGAACCATGTAGCTTAATGAGAACACAGTGTGAACCCAAACTAAAGGAAGTGTGCCGCTAACCCTGCTTCTGAAAGTGTCTCCAAACATACAAGACAAACCACATTAAGACTTCATCACTTTTTATGAAAAGTGATGACAAATAACCCACGAACAATCACTGAATAATGAATGAATAATCCCTCTATACATTATTCATCCACCCATACCCCTTTTCTTTTGATAAACATGCTAGTGTTCATACACAACATATGACTTTAAGGATGTAAGAATCTTTAGCAAATCTCCCTATTAAATTATGACCAATGTAGGTAACACCAAACATAGCTCCGACAGCGGAATCAGTAATCCCTCTGACAGTGGAATCAGTAGTCCCTCCGACAGTGGGGTCAGTACTACATGGCTACAACAGTGAAAACTAACATTGCATTTTTTGTCTAAATGTCCTGAAACTGATTTATATATTTAAAATGAGCAAAAGGCTTTTTAGATTTTGGCAGCTGATACAAATCTGAACACAGACACGGACTTTCCCACAGTTAAACGGAAAGCTGCAGAAACGAATATGCGTGTTTAACCATCGTTAAAGGATAATAGAGCTGCATGTTAAAACATCGTTAACACCAAGTACTGTAGGTAAATTATACTAAATACGATTAATCGCTTTGTAGCGATATTGTAATCTGGATTACATCGCAGAATTTAATTACTTGCTCCTATAAACATTGCATGCATTATAGTCTTAAATATTCTTACCTCAGACACCCAAATACTGTAGTAGAAAGTGTCTGGGTGTGGGGGCTTTTTTTGAAGCCGCTTTCGCGGTGAGAAAATAGTGCCCGAGCCACAGGTTGCAGACTGTAATGGACTCCGAAGAATGAAGGGTAAATCCCACGCGCTATTTCTCTTAGTGCTTTTCACGTCGCACTCCAACTGAATATCAGCGCGTGATAACGGGTCTAAGGAGGTAAACATATTCGTAGATGAAAGGTTCCCGCTCAGCGTCTCTGCACGCGCATCGAGCCTGGAATCAGCGAAGCACGCGGCAGATGTTCGGAAATACGGAACTCCACCTGTTCGGATGGAATTCAAACATAAAGACGTTTGCAAAGTGAACTCACCCGTCGCCCCGCGGAATTCCTTCTCGTAATTTTTTATCAACGTGGGATCTAAGCTCCGACTTTTCCTTAATTTCCTTTTGGAAACTGTTTTGGAACCTGTTGAGGAGCACGCGAAAACACTGTTTAAAAGTCCTTGAGCAGACATTTTACTTTAAATACACAATTGCATTCGTGTTATATAGTCAACTGATGTTAACTATGGTCTTCATTAGTTTGCCCGTTTGAATGTCAGTTGCAATTTAAGGAAAAACAAACGTAAAGAAGGAAAATCTGTTCCCAATTAAAACGTTACACACTACATCTTCTTTCTTTAATGAATGCGCCTGCCCTCTTCCCTCGCGCCGCCTGTACCGGCCCCAGTGCGTCACAGACCATGCGCCATGTAGGACTGCAAAGCGGCACCGGGATTGTGTGGCGATTCTGAAGTACCAAACTGCACTGAACCTTTTATTCATGTATTTGTTTTAGAATTTGTCAAAATCTAACCCTATATGATACTGGTTTTGATAGTTGAGTTTTACTCAACAGTACGTTATTTACAACGTGGACCAAACAAGATAAATTAGTTTTTAGACGTTTAAGGAATCCTGGTGAGTTGTCATGTTATAGTTATGTTCTTTTACTGACGTATCCATGTGTGTTATCGCCACTATTGCTTATTCAGGTGAAAAATGTTTTCGTGTTGTAAGATCCCCACAATGCGTTGTTTAAAAAAAAGCCTTTTGTATGTTGGGCACAGCTGCATCCTCTGGAGAGAACAGGAAGAAGAACCAACCAAACCCCCCCCTCTTCTTTCAGACCCCCGCAGTAGATTTTTAGTTTTGCGTAGAATCAAAATAATCAGTTTACAGAACACCCCACTTATCCAGCAGAAGACAATTATGTTCATTCAACACAGGAAAACCACTCTCAGAGGACTTCATCCTTGGTTTATCAATGTAAACATTCCAGGGTGGATCTGAAATGCGTCTCACAATACCCTTTACCTAGAAGTCAAAGAGTTTTTGACTGGTTGATGCTAGATTTGCCATTTGATCGCATATTTACTACTAGACTAAACCATATTTACTACTAATCTAAGACATATTACTAATAGACTAATCTAAATCAGACAGAAATAGGTACAAAACGATATGATGTTTTTGACTGTTTTCTGATGTTTTCTAAAAAGTCTGATGTTGCTGATGTCTTTCTTTGGAGCAAATGCAAGGACATTTAGAAACAAATGTACAATACAACCAATTGTTGTCTGTGTCAAAATAATATGCTTTTAGGGACTTACATGTTTCTGAAGCCTAAACCTCTACTGTGGACGTAGGGGTGTGAAAAGTGTTACAAGAGAGGATCTGCACATCCACAACAACAATAAACATATAAACAAACATATAAACCCTATAAACATGTAAACAACTATAAATATAAACAAATAAACATAAAATACACACAACAATAAACATATAAACAACTATAAACATATAGACAAATAAACTATAAACCCTATAAACATGTAAACAACTATAAATATAAAAAATAAACAAAATATAAACAACAATAAACAAACAACCATAAACATATAGACAAATAAACTATAAACATGTAAACAACTATAAATATAAAGAAATAAACATAAAAATATAAACAACAATAAACACTATCAACATATAGACAAATAAACTATAAACATATAAACCCTATAAACATGTAAATAACTATAAATATAAACAAATATAAAAAATATAAACAACAATAAACATAACTATAAACATAGACAAATAAACTATAAACATGTAAACATATAAACAACTATAAATGCCGGTGAGTGTATAAACCCTATAAATATCCTCACAACACTCCCCATTTGAAATTCTTTCATTCAAACAATTTAGGAAAAACACAAGATCAGTGTGGGTGAGAAAATGTAATGTAAACTTCAAGAAAGCTGTATTCCCAGGAATAAATTATTTGTAAGTAGTAACTTTGCTGAGTAACTGAAATTCTTTCCACAATATAAAGACAGGGAGAAGAATCAGTGTGGGAGATGCTGAAAGGAAGATGGACATCTAGTGGTTGCTAATGGTACATTGCCTTTTTGGGAATGTGGGGCAGAGCACTGAGATCGGCAGTGGACAGGACCCTGCTAGGGGTAGTGGACAGGACCCTGCTAGTGGTAGTGGACAGGACCACTAAAGTATATTTGTAGCTGGAATACACACCGTGCCACACAAGCACAGCAGTAGCATCGTGTAGCTGCTCCATCATGACTGTTCCCTCCTCTCGTACTGGCCTGCTGGGTTTGGGTTAGGGTGAGTCGGGTTTGGGTTACGATTAGTCGGGTTTGGGTTAGGGATAGTCGGGTTTGGGTTAAGGTTACTTGGGTTTGGGTTAGGGTTAGTTGGGTTTGGGATAGTCAGGTTTGGGTTAAGGTTACTTGGGTTTGGGTTAAGGTTACTTGGGTTTGGGTTAGGGTTACTTGGGTTTGGGTTAAGGTTAGTTCACATCGGTGAGGCCCGCAGAGCCGAGGAGAGCCAGGCCTCCCTGTCAGACCCCAAACCACACATCACTCATCATGCATTAGCCTGTTTTTGGAGAGAGTAAAGCGGGTGTTGTGCTATGGCATTTAGTGCCAACCTGTGTGGATGTGCTTCTGCCTGGCATGATAATGAAGAGCCAGTGTTCTGTATCCAAAACACAGCATCAGATGAGCATATAAGGACATGTTTCAGTAGGGTGCAGTTCCAGATTTAAACACTAGTAGGTACTGTTTTGCTGTTGAGGTCAATGTTCAAATCCCACTCTGCTACAAATAACAGCAAGAGAAGAGGGATCTGCAGCCCTCAGTCATGATGCTCAAATGCTCTTACACAGGCATTCAACAAGCATAAGTTAACATTGGTGACAATAATAAATCACAATTAATAGTGTTTAATGTGAGTGTTAACAGTGGTGAGTATAGACATTAAAAGTAGTGAAATATTTTCATCCATATGATTAATTAGTCTGTGCTATAATTACATGCCCTCTAATTGTCATGTTTATTCCTCTTCTCTAGTATTTTAGACTGGAGAAGATAAGATGCTACCTCTGCTCTAGTGAATAATATTTTCCCATATATTTCAGGGGTTATTGTGTGGGGTTATTACCTTTGCTTTTCATGTGTAATGCACAAATTAGCACAATTGGATGCAATACCTTCAGTAACACCCTGACATAGTACCACATCCAGTACCACATCAAGATGTCACCACAGGACTGAAAGCAGGACTGCTCACAGCACTGGTTCTTGTAATGAACTGGAACAGGAGGTTTGCATACAGGACATGGGAAGGTGTTTCCGTGGTAACTGAGCATTTGAATGGACTCTGTGTTCTCTGTAGGAACATGTGTTTACCTGCTTGTAATCCAAACTGTTGAGAATGTATTGCTTAGCACGATGCTAAATGATGGCATTATAACAGGAGCCAGATCCAGCATAAAATGTACATCTTATTGACTGCTTGTGATCTTGAGAGCAGTAATATAATATAATCTATCGGTATCAGTCCACTAAAAATGTGAGTGTCTGTTAAGGATTCCACAGTGGTTTCTTTTTATTTTCTGCAGTTTCCTGGAAGATGATGCTCCCCATGCTCTGTTCTCCCAGGCAGGGCTGCCCTGTGTCAGTGTGTATGACCAACATCAGAAACCCAGCCTGAAAGGAGAAACTTAGCCTGAAAGGCAGCTTTATAGCCACAGCATGGAGGCTTGTATGTTTGGTCTCTCTTGTCTCCAGTGCGTGCAGAACCTCATGTTCATTCCTCCAGCAGGGCTCTCTGGTGCTCTGACCAGGGCTTCCTCAGGACTCCAGCCTGGTGAACAACGCACTGTCCTGACTGATGCACTCAGTATTTAAGAAATGAATGGATCTCCATGACAACATCTGCCCACATGTAGGGCTGTCCAGCAGATATGATTGCTGCTGCTCCCTGTCTCACACCACTGCTGCTCTCTGTCTCACTCTACTTATGCTCTCTGTATCACCCCACTGCAACTCTCTGTATCACACCACTGCTGGCTGAGAGCCTGGAACATAAGTGTGTTTCTGCCATGTAAATGTTCATCTTTCTGCTGGAGTCACTGGAGTCCACATCTTCCTTTAGGGACAACAGTCATCCTTATTGCTCATTCAAGGAAGTGGCCTTTTCACACAGACACACACATATATACACAGTGTGATACACCCAGTGCGAGAGAGAAGACATTCTGTCTCCAGCCTCACTCACGCCCTCAGCAGAGGCCATGGAAACAGTGCTCATGGTAACAGTGCTCATGGTAACAGTGCTCTTACAGTTAAGGTGTCCAACAAGATCTTAATCAACCAAATGTCTCAGCACTCAGGAGAACCTCCTCAGTCTCATATTTTTGCTCCATTGGACCAAGTAAAATGTTGCTCATGACATGATTTGGGTTGCGTTTCAGAGATTTTGTTGTGATATAAGAATGTCTTGGTCCTGATAATGACAGCAACAGTGGAATTGTTCTGGAGGAGTGACACGACCCTTCTGATTGTTCTGGAGGAGTGACACGACTCTTCTGATTGTTCTGGAGGAGCGACACAACCCTTCTGATTATTCTGGAGGAGTGACAGGACCCCTCTGATTGTTCTGGAGGAGTGACACAACTCTTCTGATTGTTCTGGAGAGGGACACAACCCTTCTGATTGTTCTGGAGGAGTGACATGACCCCTCTGATTATTCTGAAGGAGTGACATCAGCCCTATGATTGTTCTGGAGGAGTGACATCAGTTTATCTTTGGAATACTAGGTTCGGTATATTAATGTGAAGTTGTGTGATGGGAAAATGTGTAACGGGAACTTGACTACAGTTTATGTCCTGTTTTGACATCTGAAGTGTTGAGACCAGACTAAACTTCTGTGAGCAGGAACTTAAGCTCATTTGAAGGTTCTAAAGGGTTGTTCACAAAGGCAAATCATAATGTGCGGCTTTTGAGCTAAGGCATGTTTTTTCTTGTTCTGGTCTTTAAACAGCAGTGTATCATCTGCTATCAAGTCTATCAACACTGCTCTGTGTTTTAAATAATCCTCTTTCTCTTTTTTTGACCTTACTAACTTTCCACAGCTATATTGATTTGTTCTCTCACATTTCAGATAATTGCTGGGCACCGTAACCCTAACCCTCCCCCAGTAGGGCCTCTGGGAGGAGTGGCAGATGTAGACATGCAGTCAAAGGGGATTTTCTGTTACTGGCTATATGAAACCCAGAACCTGGACCTCTCCACTCTTACAATCAGCAAGAGAGAAAAACGCTAGCATGTTTATGTAACTACAACTGTAATACATTATTACATACACCTTATGTGTATGTGTATGTGTGTGTGTGTGTGTGTGTGTGTTAGAGCATCACAACAGTAATGAAACACCCTGCAAATGCATAAAACACATGGTCTGAAACTATAGCAACAACCAGGGAAGCACCTGTCTGGGGTGATGCAACAGACAGTTATAATATTCTCACATATATATTTCAGTATGACTGAAAATTAATAAGAGTTGTAATATTAAATTAGGTCTGTTTGTAAACTTGTTTTATACTTGTTTTATACTATATAGGGATGATATCATAAGCAAAAAATGTTGAATAGTCATTGAATAGTCCATCCAGCAGGTGGCCCTACTGAGTACATACACTTTGAGCTACCTCTCTCTCTCTCTCTCTCTCTCTCTCTCTCTCTCTCTCTCTCTATATATATATATATATATATATATATATATATACACCTTGGGATGGGGTAAAGCACACGGGAGTTTGCAGACTTTGTTATGCAACTATAAACTCCAGGAGTGACATGACAGACACACAACACTGGTGTTGCAAATAAGACGGTTTGCTCCAGTTGTTAACATCTGCAGACTACAAAATGACTTAGCAGGAAAGTACATTAGAGTTTCACTAAGGGGCTTAAACACCCCAGAAGGGTAGGGGCAAATGGAACGGGCAATGTTTTAATATTGTTTTACTTGATAACACAAGATCCTCCAGCAGTACTGACACTTTTGGTGTAAATGATTTATTTTAAGAACATTTATTTTTTTTAATCTTTTTAATTATCATTTTAATAACACTTTTTAAAAAATTTTTTAAGAACACTTATTTTAAGGCTTTACATCCTGATAGCTGTGTGGCTTTGGAACAATGTGAGTGTCAACACGGTTTGGCTACACTAATCAATCGGTACATTTCTACACTAATCAATTGGTACATTTCTTCACATAGGGTTAGGGTTAGAACAAACCCTGTGACTCTTAATACGAAACATTATATTGATTGCAAAACCTTTAAATTATTTTTATATATTAAACTGAAATTATCCTGTTTAAATATTTATATGAGGCAAAAGTAAAGAATCATACTGTGACATACAGAGAGAGCCTAACCCTAACACCAGCCAGGGCATGACCCCTGCCTAACCCTAACCCTAACCCTAACACCAGCCAGGGCATGACCCCTGCCTAACCCTAACCCTAACACCAGCCAGAGCATGACCCCTGCCTAACCCTAACCCTAACACCAGCCAGGGCATGACCCCTGCCTATGATGTGGTCAGTACTCCCATATTCCATACGCTTCAGTGTTGATTTATATGTAAACCCAGAGTCTGTGCCCTCTCTCTCTTCCCTGTGCCTGATGCAGTCTCCCAGGGGAGTGTGGTGTGTGTTTGCGTGTGTGTGTGAGATTCAGTCTCCCAGGGGACTGTGGTGTATATGTGTGTGTGTTCATTCATTCTTTCATTCATTCATAATCCTAGCATGGATGTGATTTTGTTGTTTTCTGGTTCATAGACTCCAGATTTAAACGCTTTATCATTGTGATTTGTGATAGAGTCTGTGGTTTATAGCTGTGATACAGGCTGTGGTTTATAACTGCGCTGCTGTCTGTGGTTTGTAACTGTGTTGCTGTCTGTGGTTTATAGCTGTGATACAGTCTGTGGTTTATAGCTGTGACACAGTTTGTAGTTTATAACTGCATTGCTGTCTGTGGTTTATAGCTGTGACACAGTTTGTGGTTTATAACTGCACTGCTGTCTGTGCTTTATAGCTGTGATACAGTTTGTGGTTTATAACTGCGCTGCTGTCTGTGGTTTATAGCTTTGATACAGTCTGTGGTTTATAACTGTGTTGCTGTCTGTGGTTTATAGCTTTGATACAGTCTGTGGTTTATAACTGTTATACAGTCTGTACCATCTTTGCATAGAAATGCAGAAATTAGGCCTGATTTATAAATATCAGCAGACCTGATTAATATCCTCTGGGCTCTAACCTCAACATGTTTGTCCTCTTTTAAGCAAATATTTTCTGTTTAGATGCTTCATTTCCTGCCTTACAGATTAAATGAAACAGAGATTAGAGTCATAAATAGTGTTTAGTCATTTAGGTGTTTTATTGGAGACATGAATAGTCATAATAATTAAATAATACACATTCCAGTATATACTGTTTTGCAGGTGTTTTATAAAGAATAATTTTTGAAGGTTTTTATAGTGTTTTAGGTTTAATAATGTCTATCAGGAATATTATGTTTACTTTTTTAGTTGATATAACATTGAGGTTTCATCTTATTCAGATGTTTCTCACCATATCCAAACACATAACCAACAGATTGTCATCATAGTTTGTTCTCAGATTTATGTAATCAATATGATACTAAAAGTCTTTATTTTTTAGTAAATCAAACTAAAATTAAATTAAAAAATACACAATTGTACTATAATAATCTGGAAGTACAAAACAAAACAGCGGAATAAAGTATGTCATATCCGAACAGCAGAACTGCATGTTATTCATGAGTTATTAACCACATATATGAAGAACAGTTATATCACCCATCCCTAATCCATGTCATGATGTAAGTGAATCTGGACCTTTGGCTTTTTTGATCACGCTAATACCTTGGCTTGTCGATGATCTACTGAAACACTCACACTTGAATTTTGGCAATCTATATTCACAGAAACCACATTATTTTTCTCTTTGTTTGATCTCAGTACGGTGGCAGTTGCTTTGTTTCCGTGTCAAGAAGTGGTGTGACCTGGTGAACATCGTGCGAAATAGACTTTGTACACGGAAAAAGTTTTTGGACACAGAAACAGACTTTCCTGCCCAAAGGCGCCACAGAGAAAACAAGATGGAGCATTTAAAGCCAAGCCAGCAGGAGGGTTACTAACACACACACAACACACACACACTTACACACACACACAACACACACACACACACACTAACACACACTAACGCATACACAATAACACACACACACACACACTCTAACACACACACTAACACATACACTAACGCACACACACACACTAACGCATACACACTAACACACACACTAACGCATCCACACTAACACACACACACACCCCTCTGTGTTCGTCAAGTATCACCATTAAGACTATGTTTCTGTTATAGTCTTAATGGTGGCAATTTAATTTTAGATCTGTGCTAAACTTAATGTGTGTAAAATGTAACATTATAAAATCATCTTTACCTTCTTGTAATGAGTAAATTCTTTCAGATTCCTGGTTTTGCTTTGGGTAATATGTTGTTTATGAAGTACATGTGCAGCATCAGACCTTCATGTGCAGCATCAGACCTTCATGTGCAGCATCAGACCTTCATGTTAATGCTTGTGGCATCAGTCAGTCATGGACCACTTACCCCGCAGCTGCTGGAGTGTGTCAATCTTGGCCATCTTGCAGAAGTATTTTGGAGCAGAATTCCTGAGTTGTTAAAAACATTGATGGGACATCCATTGCTACTGGCTTCAAGAGGAAAAATAGAAGATTTTTGAAGTTAGTTTTAAGTGTTTACACATCTGTATATTTATTTATATATATTTAAAACATATATTTAATATATTTTAAATATATAGTCTATATTCATATAAAAGATAAATTCATTTTGGCTCAAATCCATTCAACCAAAAGCATACTGACCTCCACTGGATGGATATACCACAGGGCAAGAGCTGCCCTGTCTGAACAACATGCCAAACTAAAAGTATTGTAGATATTTTCATACTCCC
>JAOXYF010020919.1:0-14774 GCA_028565775.1 Sternarchorhynchus goeldii
TGTGTGTGTGTGTGTGTGTGTGTGTGTGTGTGTGTGTGTGTGTGTGTGTGTGTGTGTGTGTGTGTGTGGAGAGCCACGGTGAAGGGAGGTGTGTGTGTGTGTGTGTGTGTGTGTGTGAGAGGAGAAATGGATGTGCTGGTTGTTTAGTCATTCATGTGGTGTTGAATATTTCAAAAATGTAGTAGGATTTTTTTTACCCCCCCCCCCCCCCAGTGTGTTTTATTGGCAACTGAATCTATGACGAGTAGCAGGGAGTGAGACTAAATTGCAGAGGAAGTTCAGTTTGGAATCTTTGAGGGTGTGTGTAAGGTTAAGGGCTGGGTGATGTTACCTAACTGGTATACAGCGATTTGTACATACAAACACCATGATTTACGATCATTGCAGGGGACGGTTGTAGTTGTAGTCTCGCAAAAATGTACTCTTCTGTACTCTTTGTTTCATTGACTCTTCTATGACTTGCATTAATAAATTAATTTCTCTGAATTAATTGACTCCTTGCAATGCACCTTTTATGGTCACAGGGAGCAGATGCTGGCTCAGTGTTGTGATGTCGGCTATCGACTGCAGCCATTCACAACAGCATCTCCCACCTGCACAAATGTTCAGTCCAGAAAGGTAACTCCAAATGTTCCTCTTTATTCCTTCTGAGTTTTGGGACCACGAGAAGCTCAGGTTGTTCTCCCAGTGTGCTGTTTTCATATCTGAGCATGGAGCACTGGGTTCCTGCTCTCCCAGCCCCCCAGTGTGAGCACAGAGGAGCAGACCTCTGCTCTCCCAGCCCCTGTTCACTACACTAAAGAGCTCAGATGGACGGGCGATGGCTGTGGAAATTTATTTTTCTTGACTTGGAAATGTGTAAAAGCAAAATGTAATTTGGTCTAATGGCTATGATGCGGAATCTTTTATACAAGATTCTGAGTCTGATTTTAATTGATTAATTTCTCCCTCTAACACATTTATCAAGGACCTCGGAACTGAAATCCTGTGCGAAGTCTAATATTTATTATGTTGTGAATAGTGAAATGTCTCCACACAGCATCCTGTTTTGTTGGGGCTTCGGTTCATTTCTGCTCGTGTGTGTTGGCCATAGTGTTTGTCTGTTTCTGTGGATCACGCAGGCAAACTGGCCTTGATGAAACCTGCATGTGTGCAGGTGGGGTGACGTGTGTCCTGTCCTCTAAAGTTCTGATTCACACCTAAACCTGCTGCCGTCAACCTCATTAAACTCCTCAGAAGCCTCACACGCATGAATATTGAGGTGCACACACACACACACACACACACACACACACTCTTCCCTAGATGGTGCTGCTGAATGAAATCCACATTATAAATTAAGGGCAGTGTCCACTCTGTTCTTTCTCTTTCTCTCTCATTGATTCAGTCTGATGCATCAGAGATCAAACACTCGTATCTAATGAACTAGGCACGTTTCCAATAAGTGCTGGTTCTCATTTATGTGTTGAGCTTCAGGAACCGAGCAGATTGTTAATGTTGTGTTAAAATGTACGAGGTCACAGGACTGTAATGCACTCATCCCCTCCACAGGACTGTAATGCACCCATCCCTGTCACAGAGGTGCTTTCCTGTTTGAATTTTGTTCCCTGCGTACTGGACTGTTCAAGTCATTCGGCCATTTTAAGGGAGATTCCAAATCGTAGGAAGTCGGAACAATTTGAAGGTAACTTAAAAGTGCACAGGGAGAAGTGAATAACAGGGAGTATATGTGAGTATCACTGTGTTTAGTGCACCCGTCGTTGGAGTGTTTTGTTCATATGTCCTGGCGAGGTCGGTGTGCTGGCTTGGGCAACAGCAAGATTATTTGTTTAATTTACAAACCATGGAGTAGACGTGCATACAGATGTGTCTAGACCTGCCTGCACGGCTGCCGTGGAAGCAGCTCTGTTGGAAATGCTACAGTGATGTCGCTTGTGTTGATGGACCGTTCGCCACTGCTCTATGGGAGACTAACTGGTGATGCAGCTTCCAATTTGGAGGAAAATAGTTATTTTTACACCTGCTTTTGTTCATTGAGATGAAGGGGATATGAAAAATAATGGCCATGTACAATGGCGTCTTATTTCAGAGAGAAAATGGAGGATGTAAGAAAGTTCCTGAAACTTCATTGGGGGGGGGCTTGCTTTAGAGAGGTGTGATATCCCACAATGTAGTGCTTACCTCACCTTTGCTCACACCCGTCAGGATTTGTTCCAGCAGACTCTTTACCCTACTGAATTATGTTTGAATGATGTCTGAATAATGTTCGTTTTCCGTCTCATTTAGTGCAGAGACTATTATTTAAAGATTAGATTTTCTCAGTGTAAACACACAACTAGCACATGCCGTGTCTGTTCCCAGAAACTGCACCGTGTGTGAAGGACGTTCCAGCTCAGTCTGTTCTCCTTGGACTCTACATGAGTTTGATGTAAATCCCAGTAAAGCAGACCCTCTGTGAAGGTCCATTCAGGAGTTGGACGTGTTTTGTTGTTTCCAGTTTCCAGTTGTCACCCACTCTATCATCGCTCAGTTCAATTTTCCCTTTTCCCCTCTGATTTTCTTTAATTCAGACTGACCCTCCTTCTCTCTGTGGGGCCTGTTTGTCTGTGTTTTCTCTGTCTGTCAGTGTGTTTGTTTTTTTTTTTTTACACTTTTCTTGCCAGTGAGCAGGTGAACTCACCCAGTTCATTAGCTGATGATGTTAGCATTCATTTCTGTGCACAATTAGCTCAGCTAAAGAAAAGCTGTCACAGTTGGCTTTGAATCCAGAGTACCCTGAACCCCCGCGCGCACGCAGGGGCGGGGGACCCTGAACCCCCGCGCGCACGCAGGGGCGGGGGACCCTGAACCCCCGCGCGCACGCAGGGGTTCCACTCTAAATGTTATGTCCTTCAGAGACCTCGTGACCGTTGTATTACCTTTAACACGTTAATCGTGACCTTCCTACTCTTTTGTGGTGATTTTGTTACTGTCATTTCTAGTTTCCCAGCATGAATGAGTGTTTGAATACAGACACATTGTTGTTCTCTTCCACCTAGTGAGTAGCATTCAGATTGATATTTTTTAATATTAGCACTTCTTCTTCTTCCAATTCATAAAGCCAAAAAGCCCTTTGAAGCGGGTGACTGGGTGTGTGGGCATAATTAGATGGCACTTCTTTATGGTCGTCATTAGTGTGATGGGTGGTGGTTGTTCTAGGTGTATTTTATCCCCTGATCTCAGGAGAGAGCTGCACTAATGCAAAAGAAATGAGTCCATCAGTCAAGAACAGGCCTCCCTGTCAGGAACCTACAGCAGGCTATTCACAAATAACAACAGAGTGAATATGATAAACAAACAGAGCGAATAATGATAAACAAACAAACAGCACAATCAAGTGAATGTTGGGGCGGTTGGCCGGTGTGTGGTGAGGCTGTGTTGGTGTGTAGTCCACTTGGTGAGGCTGTGTTGGTGTGTAGTCCACTTGGTGAGGCTGTGTTGGTGTGTAGTCCACTTTACTAAATGTGCTCTTACTGGGACACGCCAAATCTTTTTCTTTGGTCCATTAGAAGAAATGTAGCCTTTGTTTGTTTCATACTAAAATAGATGAACAAGGTCCAAAACCTTTCAGTTACTGAACTTAACAGTAGAGTTGGTGCTGCTGTTTTACTGGAATTACCTGTAAATACAGGGGGAGTGTGTGAGGGCACCTAGAAAACATGGAAGAAAGAGCTGTGCAAGATGAAGTGTCGGAGCGCGCACACACACACACACACACACACACACACACACACACATAGCCCTTGTTTCTGCTCTTATGCTGTTGTCAGAAGGAGAACGAGGTCTGAGCCTCAGACGTGTGTGTGTGTGTGTGTGTGTGTTTGTGTGTGTGTGTGCGCGCGCGCGCACTACAGTGGGTTTAGAACACACACAGCCTTGAGACTACTAAATACCAAACCTTTCCACAGTTCCGAGTTAATTCGGTTATAAACTGGTTTTTGAGATTCTTTAGCATGCGTGTGTTCATGTGTTTTATTTACTCTAGCATGTTAAATATTTAGCTGCTAATGTTTGGGGAGAATCATGTTGAATTGGTCAGACGCACTCGTAGTGCTGGGTGGTATAACCTAAATTGTATATCACGGTATTTTTCTAAATGATATCGGTTTCATGGTATTTGACGTGTTCCTTTGGCTCATCATCTTTTACTGCAGTGTTTGGTAGAACATCTGGTTCAGAACTTCCCTCGTCCATTTTCAGCAAGCTAGATTTGCGCTCTGTCGCATGCGTGTTTAGCGCATAGCGGCGCAGCATTAAAAAGCGTCCCTTGAGAAACGGTTTAGGACGTGCTGCGTTCCACACACGTTTAGGCTGTTTAAACCGGGGTGGCCTGTATATGAAAATTCTCATCATAACAAAATTAATAACTGGTTTAACCGTCCAGCACTAACTCATGGCTTTATTGCACGTCTGCTTGTAAGGCTTGTCCAGGGTTTGCTGGTGTCCCAGACCAAGGCTGATCATTAGGACACACTGAAGTGAATTTCCCATGGTGGCTTTGCTGTTGGCTCTGCTCTAACCCATGACTGGGAATCCAGCCCTGTAATGGAGTAAACTGGTGAGATACTTACCTAACTGTTTAATGTATACCATGTGTAGAATGAAGAGAATTAGTCTGCTGCTGTGGCCTGTGTGTGTGTGTACATGTGTGTACGTGTGCACTCTGAAAGGCTTGAAACCCAGTCCTGAACCTGATTAGACCCACCGTCTCATGACTAATGTGAGATGGGTTCAGAGCTCTATTGTGAAGTTGTCTTTGATGATCGTCTTGCAGCTCGGTGGAGGGTTATTATGTTGGAGACGGAACAGTCTCGCCCACTCTGGCTCTTTCTCCTTGGGCACAGCTCTCTGCCTTCACCCTAAAAAGGTTCTTTTTGCTCTCCTGTTCCTTGGTGTTGACATGGCCGTCGCTCCTCACCAGTCTCACTACTTTTCTGCACCATGTCCATCATCCTGGTTCTTCCTGATTCCCCCTCTCTTTCACTCATTCTTTCTGTCTCTCATTCTCTCTCCATCTGTTTCACTTCGGTTTGTCTTTCTTCCTCTCTAAATCTATTTTCCCTCACTCTTCTCTTCCTCTCCTCATTTTCTCTCTCTCTCTTACTCCCCTCTCTTTCTCTATTCTTCTCTCTCTGCCCACACACACACACACACACACACACACTCACACTCAAGGTTAGGCTCTGAACGTGGGATCCGGACTCTTCCGTGACTCTTCCGTGCTCCAAACGCCCTGCCTGCTCTTGCTTCCGTCACACTGTCCTGTTCTGTGTGCCTGTGTAGTGTGAGAGGATGACTGAAAGGTTAATAACAGCCCATTAGGACGTAATAGACTCCACGCAGACTCCTTATGTAAGACTCTCTCTCTCACACACTCTCTCTCTCACACACACACACACACACACACACACGCGCGCGCACACAGTGAAATGGATCCCCCTGTTCACATAAGCCAGTGCATCTTGGCCGAATGTAAGAATGTGTGGGCAGAATTTTAGAAATCTTAAACGTTTATCGTGTGTGTTGTATTTCCAATTAACTAACAGGCTTCAGCACCCCAAAGCAGTCATGTGCAAATATTTGAAAACTTCTCATTAATAAGAACATTGGCATTGTCCACACTGACGGATAGCCATGTTCAGTAGCTCATTAATAAGTTCACCAGGTGTTTTTATAGGTTATGCCTCTGCAGCAGCACTCATGTGGAAAACTGCAGGCGTGTTTCTGAATATTGCATTTCCTGAGCGAGTGGCTAAAAAATTCCTGTGACGTTTGTCATGGAAAATGATGACCTGCTAACAGAACAACTCAACATACAAAGTCCTTCTGCTGTTCAACCCTGAAGCTTTGAAGTCATTTCTTTCCTTATAGTCATCATCGTTATCCACTTCACTTTTGTTTGCACACCCATTGGCAGTAAAGTAATATTTGATTGAAGTTCCCATCACAGTGTGTGAAGAAATAGTGGGAAAACTTGGTGAATTCCAGAAATCTTTGTCATTTGTCCTGTGGATCTCATGTGGGAGTATAGTGAAAGGATTTTTCATCATCAATATTTTATAGTGGTGAAAGTGGGAAAATTAAGACGGTCTGAAAAAACGAAGTGGCTGTGTACAAGTGTCTTCCAACTGTGCAATAATGTACGCAATAAACCCTCCGGGTTGAGGTTTTGTCTCTTCAGTGGGCAAAATCTGAAGTGACGTGGCCACGGGGGCTGAAGGTGGTGTCTACCTGTGTGACCTGGGGGCTCCATCTTTCAGCCGTTCTGCCTCCACCCGAGTGACTCTTGCTCTAGTCTTTGTTTGTTCGCTGGCTGACTCGGCCTTCGTGTTACTGGAGCGTGTGATCGCAGGATTCGCAGGTCACACCTGACCAGCAGGTGGCAGTACACACCTGGGAACGTGGACGGGGGCTTTGGTTTACAACTTAACTGAAACGAGCAATTTACAGACTACACAGGGATTAACATTTGAACACTACAGACTGCAGTAAACATCCTCGTCTTTGAAGACAGATTTATCGTTTTCCCATGAATCTATTAATCACACAATGGCACAACAGTAGAATTGCATTCAAGGATAAACCCTTTCTCTAACATCAGCTGCACAGCTAGCTAGTTCTGTCTGGGAGCCAGTTATAGTCTTTTTATTTATATAGTTGTTGATAATCTGACTGTTCTGTTTTATAATGCACTAAAGATTTCACATTTTAAATCATGTCAGCAATTTTTCTGGGATTACAGCCAAGGGTAGAGAGGCTTCAGATATAAATAAGTCATAAATCCAAGGATAACCCTCACCCTTGTTCAAATATACATGCACAAGAGGTGTGAGGCACTCGGAGCATCATTTGTTGGCTGTATCAATTGTTAAAGACCAAAAGCTTCAGATATTTTGGGTTCTATTTAAATAGGATGTGTGTCTCAGAGCTACATCCCATACTGCTCACATCTGTATGAAAAATGATGTGGTCGATGGTGGTCCAACCAAACGAGGCTCGGCAGGCTGTGAATGTTGTATTGGACATTGATTCAGAGTAAAAACTACTGCTGTTCACGCCTTTGTGCTGTCTCATAGGCACTGTCTCGGGACCTAGAAGGGGTGTGGGTGGTGGGTGGGTGTGGGTGGTGGAGTGGGTGTGGGTGGTGGAGTGGGTGTGGGTGGGGGTGAGTGGGTGGATGGGTGTGTGTTTTGCACTGACAGATGGGAACTAAAGGAAGCTGTGAAGCTAATTAAACATGTTTATTATGAAGATACTTTTTTGCATGGGAGGAAAACACTCTTAACTACGACTGGCAGTGAGAGACGGGAGGTACCGTGCCAGTCTGTCTATGAACATGTACAACAGAGACACAAGTGGTAGATGGAAAATGTATAGGAAGGACAGATGTGCAGTGTCTAAAAAAGAGAGAGAGAGGGAGGGAGGGCGAGCGAGAGGGAGGAAGAGAGAAGGTGGAGACTGCCACATTAGTCATTCAGCCTGTGGGCTTGTACATATGCAGGGTTTATATATATTGATGGTTGGACAGAGGAGATGAATATAGAGTGGAAAGGTAACTTTGGGGGAAAAAATGAACACCCGAGAGGTTTGAGAAGGAAGAATTTTTCCATTTTGCACTGGAGTTATGCAGTAGACCTTTAAATGTGTTTTAACTAATATATATTTTATGCTTTCTTTCATTCAAAAATAAGACTACGCTTTGAGATCTTTTTGTTTGATGTGTTAAAAATTGCCCAAAATATTTCTCTGTAGGTCTTATTAATAAGTGCCCACGGCACTTATTCAGAGGCTGTGAGGAGGTGATCTCGTGGTGCACTGGGGCAGCTGAGGAGGTGATCTTGTGGTGCACTGGGGCAGCTGAGGAGGTGATCTCGTGGTGCACTGGGGCAGGTGTGAGTGAGGGCATGTAACCCAGCAGTACTGCTTCTCTGTAAGAGACTCATGGATTCCTGATCTTAAAACCATCCCAAAGTTTGACTGTTGTTGTTAATGCCGTTTTATTTCCAATACTGATGAGTTACTCCTGTCTCTTCCATCCGTGTTTGTTTTGGTGAATTATTCCCTACTGCAGTCTTGCTGTGTAAATCATCATATCTGAAGTCAGTAAAACAGCATGGAAGTGAAATCCAAATATTGTTACAGTAACTTTGATATTAATGTTGGCTTTAAATATATATAAAGTGAGTAGTGCATGTCGAAGCCCAACGAGTACTTTAGTCCCAGGATACTTTAGTCCCAGGATGCAGTAGTATGCTATGCATATACTGTTTATTTTTTTTAAAACATTCTTTAAATATCAGTCCAATAAATCAAATGCTGATATAATAACTGTAGTCTGTGGAAGGACTGCAAAAACCCACCCAGTCTCTTCATTTGGACAGAATGAGTTGGGGGCGGGGCAACGTGCCTGTCCACCTGCCATCGTCACGACGAGCCCACATGCATGTGCTCTGCTGTCTGAATGTTTGCTCGTTTACACATGCGTGGGATCCTTGATACAGCTCTACTCGCCCTGCTGGAAACTGGAGAGCTGGCAGTCCAGGAATAATGGCAAGGACGGTCCTGCTGGTTCCTGTAATGACTTGTACTACTGAGTAAACAAAGAAAAGACAGAAGTGGGAAGGGCTATGACCAAATGGGTGAAGCAGGAGGCCAAGCCCATGTACTGCAGCCCTCTCATCTAAGCTCAGATGAACTTTTTGTATCAGTTGTAATAATAATTGTATTTATACAGTGTGTTTCACAAACCCAAGGTCACTTTACAATCCAACAACATTTTTAAACATAAAAATGCTGTTGAAAGAGGTGGGTCTTAAGAAGAGACTTAAAGGATGAGAGACTAGTTTCCTAGACAGAGAGGTAGAGAATTCCATGTTTAGGTGCTACAGCCCTGAACGTTTCGCCTCCCTCAGAACCTCAGAGGTTGAGTGTGAGGGACTGTATCTCTGCAGCTGCTGGAGGTTCTGAGAGGACAGGGAGGGGTTGATGGACCAGCCCAGAAAGGGTGGTAAAGATACACGATTCATACTGGATACATGACTGCCAGTGCATCTCATTAAGAACAGCAGTGATGTTCTTAATCAAGATTTTCTCTAGCTGTTGAGGTTTGAATAAACTCAAGGTTGATGATTTTGAGTCAAATATCAGTAAAAAGGAAATTGCTATAATCACTGGGGGGGGAACATGGAGTTTTGGCATCACTAAGAGTTTGTTGTAGCTGTATTGTCATTAATCTAACACTACTGTAGCTGTTTGTTGTAGCTGTATTGTCATTAATCTAACACTACTGTAGCTGTTTGTTGTAGCTGTATTGTCATTAATCTAACACTACTGTAGCTGTTTGTTGCAAAGCTAACCAGTAATATGTAAGGGCATCAAAATGCAGATTTATTTGTCCAGAGAAACTCTTGGGTGGCATCTATTCTTTGTTCTCCAAGGTCTGCAGTAACTCTCAAAATGGTTTCCTGTACCTGACGATGCAGGCCCTCAATAAATGCCCCCTCCTTCCCTGGAAAAGCAGTTTGAACAACCAAAGGGTTCGGAAAATGTCAACCTCAACATGTTTTGCATCGTTTTTCTTGCCAAGAGCAGCTAATTGAATTGTGTGTGTGGTCCAGAATGGGGCTTTGCCAGATTAAGTGCTACCTAGAAAACAGTGGTGATTTTGTGTGGGGTTTTTCTTCTTCTTCTTCAACACACCCGGTGGATTGCAGATTTAAGTCAGTAATATACAGTGCTGAGGCCAAGCAAAATTCCTCTTTGGCTAAAAGTTTGTGGAGTTTTAAAATACTTTCTGTCCTTGGATGGTGGTAAAAAAACATGAAATTGAACTGAATTCTATTCAGAATGTCCTGGCAGGTAAGGAAGGGGGCTAGAAGAGACTTGGACACTGTGACTAAGAGACTGATATTCAAGGAGACTAGAGATATTGGTATTTTTACAAAGGATTGAAGATACTGTTGCATATACAACATAACTCTTTTTGTGTCAGAGATACATTGTCAGTTCAGTTATGGGAAAGTTTTCTTTAAACTTGTTATTCCTTCTGTGAAGTGGAAAATTCTTTCAAATTAAAGGACTTATTAAAAAATGGAATTAGTCCTGCTTGAACAGTGCAGTCGTTGAGGTCCTCATTATGTTTGGTAAGAATGTCCTTTACACTTTGAGGATGCGGTCTTCGAAAAATAAACACGTTTAGCTTCTTGATTATTTTTTGTGTTGCTTGTCTGGACACAAAGGAAAATTTGCATCCAAGAAAAAAAAAAGACAAAAGTTTCCACTGGTGACTTTTTCTGTTCCTGACTCGGAGGAGGTCAGTGTGTCCAGACGCTCCTGATTCAGCTGGATTTCATGAGGATTACTGTCTTCCACATTAATAACTGCCAAGGTCTTGTACTGTGATGTTTGCTTTGCTGAAATCATGTTGATGTTTTTAAACTCTATTTAATGTGTGTCTCGTCATCTTGTTCCTAAGTGTTTGAAAAATTAAACGCTTTTCGCTGCTACTCACACGTGCATGTAAATGTGTGTCAGGACCAGCTAATGTGCACCTCAACAATATTGCCATAATGAACCCTTTTAAGTGTTCATAGCACCAAGAGGACTTGGCTGTGAGTGCAGAGGTCATGGTTCAGGCTGATGGCCAGTGCAGTTGTGCTCTTAAGTCAAACTACTGGTTGGTGGGAGGGTTGTGGTGGTGGTATCCACTGGTTGGTGGGAGGGTTGTGGTGGTGGTATCTACTGGTTGGTGGAGGGGTTGTGGTGGTGGTATCTACTGGTTGGTGGAGGGGTTGTTCCTTACATTTGTCAAATGTATCTCAGATGCACTGGAATCTCACTGTAAAACTGAGAGACAAATGTTAGAATGTACAATAAAAAACCCAAACATTCCTGAGGCCACCTCAACTGCACCCTCAACCACTTCCAATTGCCGTCAATAACTTGCTTATGTTGTTTCTGATGAATATTTAATTTCTCTCCACTGACCAACCATTTATGTTACCAAGTCTAATATTATTCCCTTTTTCCAGCCATTATTTCCGGTTGCTTAGAAACAGTTTATGGAAGACATTCTACTGAGACTTGAGTATTAGAAATAATTTTTTACCTTGACGTGTTCAATGCAACATTATAGGTTCCACTTGAGTGTTTCTGATTAGTTTTTGCAGTGGTGCTATTATTCTAATTGTGTAGTCTCTGAGTAAGCACACATTGTCTTGTTTCTTTTTGTCGTTGGTATTACTAGGTTCACTGAACTAATTATGATGTAGCACTGATGGAATTGGTTCCAGCTGACCCATTATCTTCACTCAACACTTAGTGTTGAGTGGTATATCAGCTCTGCAGTATATTTAGCTGTGAAGGTTAGGCCTGGAATGCAGCCTATATCCTAACAAGCAGTAGACTGATACCAGGTTATATGAACCTTTTTAGATGCAGCTGTTGAATGAATAGACAACAAATGAGTAGAACCCACACACAGTTCAAAAGGGGACCTGTAGTAAGACCTGTGCAGGCCCGAGTTTCAAGTGGGTCCTTGGATTTCAATGAATTGCACTCGCATGGTGTTGTTGGAAGCATTGCTTATGTTCTGTGAAAGCACGTTTCTGAGGTGGTACGTTTCTTGGTACATGCAGGAATGTATGAAGGCAGATCATAAATGGAAGACAGACAAATGCTTACAAATTTCTTACAAAATAATGAAGGATTCGTTGGATAAGAATTTTTCTGACGTGATCAATAGGAAACTCTTAGAATTCTCGTTAGTCCTCTTTAGCAGTATTAATGTTGTCTTAAATTCCATGTCCTCTGAGTTGTGAGAATTCCATCAGTTTTTTTACTGAAAATTGAGGCCCCTAGATTTGCTGTTGTAGATCTATGATCCTCCTCTTGCTGTTGTAGATCTATGATCCTCCTCTTGCTGTTGTAGATGTATGATCCTCCTCTTGCTGTTGTAGATCTATGATCCTCCTCTTGCTGTTGTAGATCTATGATCCTCCTCTTGCTGTTTCTCTCTCGTTTCTTGAATGAATTTGATCCTGTATCTTTCATATCTGATATTGTAATCACCTGATATTGAAATGGTTCACCTAAAATTATCCTTTATAGCTAAAAAATAAAGGTAAAATTCATCAAGCTAAAATCCTTCATATGTTCTTGAAGATGCATGGGATGTATAGAAGCCTAGATCTTTGCCATCATAAATAGCAGGTCTTATCTATGTATCGTTCCATCTTGTTTTAATCATCCTACTTGTAATACTTTGATTATAGTCCAGTTTGTACAACTTCCCATGTTTCTAAAATGTTGGAAAAGTGGTTTTCTTTGTTTTATGTGAAAATAACATTCTGGACAAGTTTCAGTGCGATTTTAGGATGTACCATAGTACAGAATCAGCCCTTGTGAAATACTGTCTAATGATTTATTGCTTTAACTGCACTCTGGTAAATGTTCCATTTTAATTGTTCGATCTAAACTGCTGCAGTTGTTCGACTCTAATATTTGTCTGCACTATTTATCTGGTACTTCTGAATTTTGGAGTGGGTATCCAAGGGAAGCCATTTGGTTCATACTTTTGGTGTTCAGCTGGACAGATTCACTTCATCCCAAGTTATATGATGTACCTCAAGGCTCTATATTGGGTCACATACTCTGGATGATACAGTTGCACCTGCCCTTTTATCTCTGCCAGTTTCACATTTTTTTTAATACAATCCAGGAATCAAACTTTTCAAGTGACCAAGAATAAATCCTGAGGTAATTATGTTTCAAATGGAAGGGGGGGGCTGGGGGAAGTAACCCTAAGGTCTACTTTCCCCAACATATCAAGCCATGTTAAGAATCTTGGCATTATTTCTGACTCCTCTCTCAAATTGGACAGGCAAATATTATTAAAGAGTAGGTTTGTTTGTTTATCTTTTATCAGCTGAGGCAAATTGTCAAACTAAAAGCTATTTTTTCATTCCACGATTTGGAAATAGTCTTGCACACATTTATTACTACACACATGGATTATAATAATTCTTTGTATAAAGGAATTAGCCAGTCCTCATTATCTTATTAACTTGTCCAAAATGCTGTTGCTAGGCTTCTAATAGATGAAAGAAAGAGCGAGAACATCTGTGGTGTTGCACGTCTCAACTTCCCTACATTGGCTCCCAGTTGTTTTGAAGGCAGAACGTGGTCTGGCACCACAGTACATCTGCGATTTGCTCTGCTCATATTTCTCTTGCAGGTAGATACTAAATGAATGCCTGTAGCACTCACATTGTGGAATGATCTACCAATCAGTGAGCAGCTTCTACCATCCCTTAATTTAACCCAGGTCTTGAAGCCTCATCTCTTATGACGGTGTGTCTGAATTAAGAATCTTTGTGACTAATAATTGACCAGTTTTGCGTTCTTGTCCCGTATTGTTTGTGTTGTATTTTAAATGTTTGGTGTTGTGGTATATGGTTTTGTACAGTGTTTTGGCTGTTTTAAACGTGTTTTGGAAGTAAAACTTGACAAACTCTGAACTGTCAACTGAGTGACGAGTAATTATGACAAAGAAGATGTCAAATGAGCCCTGTAGTCTTTAACGAGACAGATCTTCCCCTAACATCACAAAAAATGGCCTGTTTAAAGAGAAATGACATCATAGCCTTTTAAATTCCAAAACAAAATCATGTTGGACTTGCGGAAATGTCAGTCAGAGCTAATTAGACCTGCTACTGTGAAATTCTAGGGGGGTTTGGTATAGCAAAGGAGTCGCTTTGATGTGAGAAAGTGGTTCTGTCACTTCTGTATAAAATGGGCGGTGTCTCCTGTATAAAATGGGCGGGGTCTCTCTCCTGTGTGCACAGGCAGGGGGGGAAACAGCAAGATATTTACATGCCCAAAATGCATCGGATTTCAAATTCTTATACATTGGTCTTACTAAAGCTCTCCTAACACAATTATAGATCAGCAAATTATTGCTGATCTATAGAGTTCCAGCTCATTGGAAAAAAAAGAAAACTGAACATAGCAGTGTGCTCTGCAGTTAAAGGGTAGTCAGCATTTTTACCAACTTACTACAGTCAGTAGAATAAAGTGCAAGAGAATACTGGAGATGTTCTGACAAGATCCTGCCTAAAAACTCAACTCATCTTGGTTTTTTTCTCTCTCTGATCTGTTTGGCAGTACTTTTGGTGCTTTAATTTAAAAGCTTCACTTCCCTTTTGGTCTTTTACTTTCCCTTCCCTTTTTTGCGATCTCTCTCTCTCTCTCTCTCTCTCTCTCTCTCTCTCTCTCTCTTACCCCTTTCCCTATCTTTCTTTCACTCTCCCCCTCTCTTTCTCTCTCTGACTCGCTCCCCCTCTCCCTTTTTTATTCACCCCTCACTCTCCTTCTCTTTCATCTCTCCCTCTCTCCTCCCCTCTTTCTCTCCCTCTGTCTCATTCTCTCTGTCCTGTACTCTCATTCCCTTCCTTGTTTATTTACATATACACTATTACATAAAAAACAACTTGTACAAATGTTTAATCAAAGGCGTCACTAAATTTAGCATTTTAGCCACTTATTGCTCTTTAAGAAAACATCACACGTGCAGGCGCTCACACCGGAGCCATCCTGATTTAATTAGTCATGCATTTGTCATATTACTTATGCTCTTACCCTGGGCTGCTGGATTAAGACTCATATTACTTATGCTCTTACCCTGGGCTGCTGGATTAAGACTCATATTACTTATGCTCTTACCCTGGGCTGCTGGA